>QJSC01014800.1:733557-748483 GCA_003697955.1 Calidris pygmaea | reverse complement strand
AACCCCGCGTTGTGTCTTCTCCTCAGCCTCCCCGGCCTTGCGAGGACTACTGGTGGGAGTGGAAGCACTGCCGAGGCTTGCGGCACGCCTTCCACCACTACTACGCCCACGGGGAGCTGCCGGCCTGCGGTCGGTGGAAGGAGGACTACGAGGCTTGTCGTTCCTGGGAACGGGACCGAGACACCGCAGCGCAGGTACCGGGGGACGAGTTGGGGTGGGTGAGCTTGGAGGTCCCGGAGGAGGGAGAGGGCTTGAGCGTTTCGGTGTGAAAGGTCTGGGTTTTGGGGTTCTGCCCCGGTGCACCAATCGCAGGATCCCATGGGGTTGGGAAGGAACCTCTGGAGATCCATCTCCTCCAACCCCTTGACAAAGCAGGTCCACCCCGAGCAGGTCCCACAGGAACTTGTCCGCTTATCCAGGTGGGGTTTGGAATGTCTCCTGAGATGGGAGACTCCACCACCTTGGGTTCAAGTTGGTGCCCCTTCCTTCTTGTCCTGTCACTGGGCCCCACTGAAAAGAAGACTGGCCCCATCCTCTTGACAGCCACCCTTGAAGTGTTTCACAGAATCATCTTCATGGGTGGAAGAGACCTTTGAGGTCATCGAGTCCAACCACAAAAAAAAAAACCACAACCCAACCAAAAAAACCCACCCACCTCCCCCCAAAAAACCCCAAACCCAAAAAAACCCCCCACAGACACACCCCCACAATCTCGGGCACTAGAGCATGCCCTGAAGTGCCACGTTTCTTAAGTCCCTCCAGGGATGGTGACTCCACCACCTCCCTGGGCAGGCCGTTCCAGGGCCTGACCACCCTCTCAGTAAAGTAATTCTTCCCAATATCTAATCTAAACCTCCCCTGCCCCGACTTCAGACCATTTCCTCTGCTCCTGTCATTATTGCCTTGGGAGAAGAGGCCAACACCCACCTCTCTACACCCTCCTTTCAGGGAGCCGTAGAGGGCAATGAGGTCTCCCCTCAGCCTCCTCTTCCCCAAACTAAACATGCCCAGAGGGCCGCCTGGCAGCGTGTGTCCGGGAAGGACCCCCCCAGCAGCGTCGGTTTCAGAGGCAAACCGTAATAACCATGAGAGAGTTCAAGGCGTGTGTCCTGCTCACCAACACCCTTTAGCACTTCTGTTGAAGCACCATAAACTTCTCTTCCTCCTTCGATCCCAAGTCCTCCGCAGGAACCCTGTGGGGCTCACCCAGCGCTGCTGCAGTGGTGTTTCCCCCCCTCTCTGTGTTGCAGGAAGCTTTGTGTGAGAGTGAAAGAGCTCGAGTTATGGAAAGGCAGAAACACGCCCCGGTGTGGAGGCTGAGGAAGAGCCCACCCCCCGACTGGTACCTGCCCCTCGACCAGGACAAACCCAACTAGCCCCGGCGTTGCCATGCAAGGTCAGTGTGCCCCTGCGCTGGGCTGTGCCCGCTCTCCTCTCGCAATCACGGGGCTGTAGCTCTGCCCGCAATACTTCCAGAAACACCGAGAGTTTATTTCAACCCCTAGTATTTTTTTGAATGGAGGTGCTTAATTTGATTCTTGCCTCTTGCTACCGTGTGAGTTTGAGGTTTCACCTCAGCAGCTCAGCGGCAGCTCCTCTCGCCAGATGAGGATCCCTTCCCCGCCCGCCCGCGCTGCGCCTCTGGGACAGGGCACCCACCCCCGGGGAAGAGAGAATCCAGCTGGGGCTGCTCCCGCCCGCTCAGGACAATCACCACCGCCCAGTGTAAGAGGTGTTTCACAGGGACCCGACTGCTGTGGGTGCAGAGCTGCTCGGCTGGTGGGATGATGCTGCAGCCCCTCAAACCACCCCCTGCCCGGCCCCCTGTCAGCCGTCGTGTGTGTCCACAGCAGTGTTCAAAACCACTACAAAAATAAAGGTTTGTGTGAATGAAGAGAGATCTCTTTTGTTCCAGGGCAAACACATGGCACCATAAAAACCCCAAACTCAGTTTTGGCTTTGTCACAGTATATTTCCCATCTCTTTTCCCTCTTAAATGCAAAAACACTTCCCTGCTTTGCCCAGAAAGGCAGAGGAGAGTCAGCTGCTGCCTCCCTTCCAGCACAGATGGGCCATCCGTTCCTCACAGCACAGGGATGTTCCAGGTTAGGGTTTATGCAGAACAAAAAAAAAAAGAAGTTTCTTGGGAGCGTGTGGAGGGAGGAGAGATGCAAGCCCAGAAAGAGAAAATACTCCATGAAACGCCAGCTCTTGGTCTTGTTCTCGCAGGGCCCAAGCGTACAGCAGGGTGGTGCTGTTGGGTGTCTCGCTGCCCAGAGAGCCGTTTAAAAAACCCAAACACATAGATAAATCATTGGTACGTTTTTACAGTCCCCCACCTACAGTATTTTAACCTGCAGAAGGAATTGTTTATTCCTGTTCCCCTCTCTCCTCCCCGGGTCAGCCAAGGAGCTCATGATGAACAGCACACTCCTCCCTCACTGCGTGTACACCTTGGTGATATCGACGCACTTCCCCTCCGGGGGGTCGTACCCCGGCAGCGGGGGGGTATAATCGGGTCCCTCTCTCTGGAAGGGGAAAAGCCCCGGGTCGCGGCGGATGGCTGCCTGGTACAGCTCCTCCGACTCCAGGCGCAGCTCCCGCAGCGCCTCCTGCTGAGCTTCCACCAGGGCCTGGATGGCAGCCTTCTCCACCTTGTCTTGGTTCTGCTTGAACAAACACCACTTCTTCAGAAGTAACACCCTTCTTTCTGTCTCCTCAAGTGACAGAGGGGGGAGACTCCGCACCCTGGCAAAGAGTAGGATAACATTTTAACAGAGAAATGGCCTGCGTCCCAAAGAGCATATTAAAAAAAACTCCATAGAACAACAACAAAACCCCCAACCCAGCGAAAGCATTTTATTCGTGCAACATCTGTAAGGTTTTCCATGGTCATTCTAACAGGAAACTCACACAACTATTTTTTCACTGCTTTTAGCAGGAGCACATAAAATTTGGCATTCCCATTTTTGTCCTGTAGGACAAGGTAGGGAAGGTTTTGTCCCGAGGGCGGCACTGTACTGCAGTTTTGCAGAAACAACAAGTGTTTCCCCCACGCACACGAGCGCCCGGTGAGACAGTCTCACTCACCTGGTGCTATCCGAGAACTTCAGCGGGGTTAGAAAATCCTCGATTGGAATCATTTCAGGGGCAGCTTTTTCCAACTTTCTAATCTTCTTTTTCATACGTTCCTTCTGTGCTTGCTCTTTTTTCACATCCACTTTCTTCTTCTTTTTTGGTTGTGCTCTGCCAGGGAAATAATTATGAGTGAAAGAAGGTATTTTGTCATTTAATTCAACACCAGCAACTTTCACTTCCACTTTACTTTTCTAAGGTCGTTCCTCCCCATTGTTTGATTTGGTCCCTAGTGGAGGTTCCAGCCATTAGCTTTATTCAAGTAATGTCACTTTCAGGAGACAGTAATGTCTTCTGAGATTTTCTGCAGAGAGACTGTACCTGCCCAAGAAAAGCAACCTCCAATTTTGTGCTGAGCACCAGAACGAGCTGAGGACATTCCACCAAAATGGCACTGGAATTGTTTTGCACTGGCTCGGGGTGCAGCAGAGCAGGTAAGGGGTTTATCTGCAATACTCCTCTGGTCTCACAGTAAAGAAGAGAGCGACAGGTTTTACACGTGCTTTTAAAACTTCCACATCTGGAACCAAATTCAAGGGGCAGACGTTCCTCTGCTGTTGTACTTCCCCTGGCAGATCTCATTATCCCAGATAACGAACACCACGCTCCGCAGATGAATCCTCACGGCCGGATATCGCTCAAACAACCAACCTTCATGGTGTGGAACAGTCCCCGTGACGGTACCTACCAGCTACCAGGATGTTTTGAATCTTGTGGCATCAAAACAAAACATGGACACCAAAATGTAACATAGATGTAAAATGTGGGCTGTCTAATACACCACTTTATAGTATTTTCGGTTCGGCTCTCATTTCTATCGCTACTCAGGAGGGAATTCTGGAGCACAGCTTAAATCCAAACATTTTGTTGCTGAAGGAGCAAATACAACTACACACAGGCACAAAGCGGTAATTGCACAGGCTGCCATTACACTCCCCTCACGCCGTGACTTCAAAGCAAAGACTTACAGCTAAAAATTAGTTTGGACGTGGGGAAATGGAGGACCCCCTCAGGATGAACCCGCAACCTTCGCTCACCTGACGGGGAGAGACGCCCGGGCCGCCAGCAGCGATGTCTGCCAGTGACTCCCTCGGCTCGGAACCGCCTGGGGCAACCATGAACTGGGGAAGGAACAGAAATCGTGAGGAGAAATTCGGGCTGTCCGGCGCTGCGGGCCCCCCTCCCGGGCGGGCGAGGAGAAAGCCCCGGGCCTGGTCCCCCTCGCGAGGAGAAAGCCCCGAGCCACGGCCCTACCTGAGGCGAGCCCCGCGGAGGCCCCGGGCCGCCGCCGCCGCCGCCAACATGGCGCCCTGAGGTGACGGCGGTGTCCCCCTCGCTCCTCGCCGGCCGCGCTCCCGTTCCCGCCTCTCCCCGTTCCGCCGCTGTGAGGGGAGGCCCCGCCCGCGCCCCGCCCCGCCGGCCCAAAGCCGGGGAACGCCGGGGCTCGGGGGCGGCTGTTTCCCGCCGGGCCGGTTAGGCGGTTGCCAGGCGCCGAGTTCCGGCGTTGCCGGGAGCCGCCGGGAGCCGAGCGGGGGATGCGGCCGGGCGGCGGGGGCTGCGGCAGGGGCGGCGCCGGGGCATGGAGCGGCGCTGAGGCGGCTCCGGCCGGTGGAGGGGGCGGGCAGAGCGGCGTGCGGCGGGGGCCCATGGTGGCCGGCGGCCGCTGAGCTCCGCCGCTCGCTCGGCCGCGGAGGCAGCCCGGGCGGAGCCGCCCTGGGGTCCCGAGGGCGGAGGCCGGCGGGGGCCCCGGGCGGGGAACAATGAAGCTCCTGAAGCCGACCTGGGTCAACCACAATGGTGAGCGGGGGCCGGGCGGACGCGCCGCCGGGCGGCAGGTGCCGGGCGGGCAGGTGCGGGGCGGGGGGGAGCGGCGGGGCCGCGGCCGTTGGTAGCCACCGCCCGGCAGCCTGCGGGGGGGCCCCGCCGCCACGGGGGGAGCTGCCGGCGGCGGCAGGTGCGGCGGGAGCGGGGAGTCCCCCGTCCCCTGCGGGTGTCCGGGGCGGAGGGGAGCCCGGGGTCCCGGGAGAAGGGGGTGCAGCTCGTGGGGCCGGCGTGGCGAGCGGGCTCGGCCCCAGAAGATGGCTGAAGGGCGGGGGCCGCGCCGGGCGGGGGGAGCCGCCCGTTCCGCCGGGCGGGGGCTCCGCGCTGGGGAGCGGGGGGTCGCCGGGCCCGGTGCCGTCCCGGGGGTGGTGTCGTGCGGGGACCCCTCCGGCCGGGCTGTGCGGGCACCAGCGCAGCGCTGAGCGCCGCCGGCCCGCCGTTACCGGGGGGTCATTGAACGCCCCGAGCGCCGGGAGCTGCAGCAGCCGCCGTGGCGCTGGCGATGGCCCCGGGGGGCGGGGGGGGGCTCTCCTGCCAGCACTTCCCGGACAACTCCCCGAAGTTGTGTAGTGCCCTGCCTGCCGCTCCGCTGGTGCTTTTGTAGGGATTTCTGAGCTAAAACCCTTCCAGAATGAAGTGTCGACAGGGACCGAAGGCGCTGTGCGTCCCGGAGCGTTGGGCGCAGGGCAGCACCGCGGGGGTGCGCTTACACCCCTCGCCAAAGGTGCCCAGAGCAATACCTGTGCTGACCCTGGGGGAGCAGCGAGAAGAAATCTAATGTGAAGAGATCACTTCTCTTTATGCAAGTTTTGTCCTCAAATTCGTGCCTTCTGTTTTATTTCAGCTTCAGGTTTTACACCCTGGTCTAACTGTCAGTAGTTGGACTGATTGGTATCTAGAGTAAAACCAGGCTGGAGAGCAGCTTATCCGAGTTGCAGGAGTGTGCTTGGAGCTAGAAACCGCAGCTGCAGCCTCCCGGCTGCCCCTCTGCCCGCGCTGCTGGCGCTGGAATCGCCCGGCAGCTTCTCAGAACTGAAGCCTCGAGTGGAAATTCGCATGTGGCTTTATTTGAACTACTCCCCAGGGGCCGTAGAGTCAGCAGATGGACCAAGCCTTTCAGTGAAAGCTTGTAGTGAACTGAAGAAACGCGGAAGTACTTTATTTGAGACCTTTTTTTACATTTCTGCTTGGTTAATCTAAACAAATGTAGCATTTGCGTCTCAATCTCTGGCTGCCTGTGGGCAGACTGTCCTGCGCCTCTCGGGGTCTGCAGTGGGATCCCACTTGTCAGCTGCTCAACACAAACTTTGGGCCTGAATCTTTGCAGGTCACAGAGATTAGATCTATAGCTTCTTTACTTATTTCTTGAGTTGGGTACACCTTTTGGTATAGGCATGCATGGGAAATCTCTAGCAATTTAAAATATGTCTAACCGTTGCAGAAGACAGCCTTCCGCCAAGCAATGTGCAGCGAGGCTCCATTTGTAAAGTCCTGTGGTGCTTTGCCCGACGGATAATGCACTGTGCAGGCCCTCAATAGTCCCAAATTTTATTCCTGTTTCTGCTGCTGTCCTGCTGGGGTGAGTTTGGGCGAGTCGCTGTCGTAGTTTCACCACCTGCAAAACAGACATTCATCACTGGCTTCATTTGTAAAACGCTTTAAGGTCTGCTCACGTATACAGGACTATATAGCATTCATTACATGCATGTGTGCTTGTCCCTGGGGCACGGTGTGCAGGGTGGGAACTGGGGAGTTTAGTCGGGCTCTTTTAACGCACCCAGGCTCCGGATCCCACAGGCATCGCTGCACACAGGCCGTCTCCATCGCTTTCATGGGCCTGCCTGTTTGCTGTGAAACCTCTCCAGAAAGAGGGTAAAGATAATTTGTACCGTGTGTACTGGAGACTCACTGGGACGATTTTTACCCCCTTGGTTTTCCCCATGGGCATGAGAGGCTGCTTCCCCCTTGGTTTGTGAGCTGGAGCCCTGAGAGCCAGCCTGGCTCCGCCGTTCCTGCCCGACCCTCTCCCTGCTTGGTTTGGGGATTTGTACTTTTCTGAATGGACGAGGATGAGTGTAATGAAGCTTACAGGCATGCATTCTCCAGGAGATAACAGACATGAGAAGGCCGTGTCACAGCAGGGACATCAGTACACCTGGGGATCGAGCGCTGCTCAGCCCAGATGCCATGTGTCTACAGTAAAAGCACTTTAACACCTTTTGGCTCTACAGGTTTTTGTCTTGGAGTTCTTAATGTCGCTTTAGCTGAGTACTTATTGGAAATACTGCTTCTTCAGATGCATTTTCCATAAGCTTTTCACACTCTTAATGTGGGTTTATTAGATTTTGCATGAAATTCTCATTATTGTTGTGTTCTTCTGTGTTTCTTTGGCTTGGAGCAAGGCAGAGTATTGAATAGTGCAGTGTAACGGTGGGGCAGGAGCGGGTGGCTGCAACATCCAGATGGTGTGGTTTGCTTCTCCTTCCCAGTTTTCTATCCAGTACCTGGATAAAGATGCAACTCAAACCCAGGAGTAGTACATACATATCTGGCACACAGGTTTTGGGAGCCCTGGTGCTTAATGACAGCTGATGCAGGTGTGGGAAAGGGGGTCTCTGGCTGTTCCGAGGAACCCGTGCAAACCCCAGGGTGCTGCTCCCCTGTAACAGCTTGTGGAAACGGGAGCCTGCTTTTGTTTAAATATAGGCACGGAGTTTATTATCTCTCCAAGCTGTAATGGTGGAATGTAAATATTTGAATTGATTTGTGAGTCATGTTGGATGTTACGTATTGGATGGGGTGGAAGCAAAATGAATAGAAACTCATTCATTTTGTGGTAGAAATTCACCTAGAGTCATATTTATATTTCATTGATTATTGCCTGAAGTTAAGTAACAAACACACTGTTTAAAATTGCTTTTTTTCTTCAGCTGCTGTATTTTTATTTTTTTTTTAAAGATGGGACTTTCTCCTTGGGCTTGAATTAGCTTACGTGGAATTCTTTGCTCCAAGCTTGTTTCATTATCAGTATTTCTTTAAGTACATAATGTATATTTGGGTTCTTTAAACAAATAATCCAGCAAAACCTCTGGTATCTCGTAAGGTGTTCTGTTTTTAATGCACCTGGTTTGCTTGCGCATGTGATGCGATGCCATGAGCTCCAATAATTTAACCTTATCTTTTTAAGAAATTATTGCAAGAGGGCAAAGTGTCTTAAAACCCAGTTAGATTTTAATGTTACTTGTTAAGTATCAATTACATTTTGTTCTGATGCATGGCTGGATTCAGAAATCCAGCACTTCTCCATTTTGGAGCACAGGGAAGCGATTGGGCACTTTGAGACGGGGACCTTGTGCCTTTTGGCTCGTGTTGACGGGATCTAACAATGGAATCGGATAAAGACGTGGACCTGGGGAAGGAAGTGGCCGCTGTCAAATAATGGCTCCTTCTCCGTTATTTTGAGGAAATGAAGGAAGTGAGGAAAAGCCCAGTATCTGTGATCAGTTTATAAGCCCCAAGTCATATGGAACAAGTCTTGTAGCCTTAGCCCGTGGCAGTTGTCACCGCTGGAAATGAGGTGATGTGCCCTGGGGGAAAGAGCACCCTGGTGGTGACTTTGGCTGAATTTCTGCCCTGTGATCACTTAATCTGCTCTCTTTTTTTTTTTTTTTTTTAAAAAAAAAAGCATTTGACATCTCTAGATTGATAAAACATAATGGGTTTTGAACCTGGTCTGTATGTTAAGGAATAGACATAACAGTGTAGAGAGAAAACTTATTAAAAACAAATTTCTTTCTAGATGGTGAAAGAACCAATACACGATGATAAGCAGGTACCTTTAGTAGTGATTCCTTTTCTCCAATCTGAGTAATCTCATTTAAGGCTGACAGTTGGACCGTGCTGCTGGGGGCTCCCTGTGCATTTCACCCACTTCTGAGCTCCCGAACACGAGTGTGTAACAAACCTGAGTTGAGGCTTCTCGCAGTCTGTGTGCTGCACAGGAGCTGGGTTGTTTGTCACCTGGATGTGACACCTGTGTGCTCTCATAAATAGCAGAGGCTGCAGCTCCTTTCTGAGAGTCGGCCAAAGAGTGTGAATTAGGTGCTCCCAGTCTGGATGACACCACCGTCTGTCTCTGAGCTTTCTGGTGGTGAAATGTGCCGTAGCAGTGCTGCTGCCTGAGAAATGGATGGGGGTGGTCTTGGCGGTGAAGTGGCCGAAGCTCGGTTTCCAATATCCAGGAGTTGGAGCTTCCCACAGGCATCCCACGGGGCTGCTGTGCTCTGCTCCAGCCAGAGCCAGGAACAAAATCCTCGCTCCCCATGGTCCTGGGTTACTCCGTGAGTAGGTGCTTCACTTGTTGGGTGGGCTTTATCAGCTTAAGTTTATGCTTCCCTCCCCTAATAAAACTACTGCAACTTAGAGTTGAAGAGCACAGTGCAGGTGTTGTGAACTGGAAATTCAGGGCTCTGAACAAGTGAATAGTCCGTGTTTAATCATATTACCCCTGGATCATGGAATAACATCCACAGCCGTTTGAGATAAAATCCAGACTGACCCGTAAAGAGCATCTCATCCAGGCTGGCCGTAGGTTTTGTGCCTGTGACATGGAGTTTTGCGGTTGCAGTTTGTATTTTGGTTAATGCCGAATGTCTGTCAGGAGGAGGGTGTGACAGGTTGAGGCTGGGTGTAGTTTGACAGATTTCCTGTGTATGGAAAATGGAAGACTCTTATCTGTACAAACTCCTAGAAGTCTGGAACTTGATTTAGTAAACTCATGTTTCTTGAGAGAAAAAGCCCATCTATAAAGGTTAACCACGGGATGCATCTGGACATCACTGGTGAGACTGAGACGTATGACACTAGTCCAGTTTATTTGGAATTATCCATCAGATGGAAACTATGTTTACTTGGCTCTGATGGGAGATTAATTTGATGAGTCTCACCTTCACAAGTTGTGGTGCTCTAAGCTTATTGGCAGATTGTGCTGAAAAGGCCAAGTCTCCTGGGCAGACCATTGTGTGTGATTAGTTACCTGTGCAAGAAGGTCCCTTCCTGGGTCACAGTTGAGCCACGTAGGAAACTGGATTTGTTGTTGAGGGCTTCATTTATTACCCCTGCCTTTCCTGAGTGCAAAGTCCATACCCCTTTTAAACTTCTCTTGTAAAATACTGCTCTGTGACCTGAGGACTTCCACTGAGTCCTGAGTTTTTAGGATTATAGTATTTTGTGAAAATACCTGCTCGGTGCTCATTAGATCAAAAGCCAAATTTATGCTAGGAAAAGAACTAAAAAGAAGATATTTTCCTGCTATATAAATACATGGATTGTGTGCATTTGAACACTGTAGGGCAGTCTCTGAACGAGGAGTGTGTGGAGCAGGGCTCTGGGCTGGGGACGGGAGGAACGCCTGCAGGGTGGTGGGTGGTTCATGGTCCTGTTCCAGAGCTGAGGGGTGTTGAAGTAACAGGGGGTGCAGGACACACGGGGCTGGTGGTTCTTCAGAGAGTCTGTGGTTGAGCAGTGGATCTCTCTGCACTAGGGGCTGTCAATATTAATTATGGATCTGAGAAATGGCTCACTGAATTTATAGCACAAAAGTCTGTGGAGGCCTCTGGTTCAAGAAATCAGAGTTGGAAATTGTTGGAGCTGGCAGATTATCCTGGGAAGAAACGTTGTGTGCATGGTGTCATGCCCATCCCCAGAGAGGTATCAGCTGCTGGTTTCTGAACACAGAGTACTGGGCTAGGTGGACGTTTTCCCTGGGGTGGTGTGGCTCATTTAAAGCTGTTATGGCAAATTTGTAGCTAAGTTACATCTGGCTCCGTAAGTAAAATAATTTGCTAAATTTCCTCAACTCCATTTGTGGGTCTGTGCCAAAACTTTGCCCATAAGGAGAAGGGAGCTGATGGTGCTGCGCCTGTAGAGTTGGGCTCTTGAGATAAGGCAGAAGCTGGAGATGCTGTGATAGTTTTAAACACCTGGGAAAGGAAAATTGCATCACGTCAGTAATTTTTGCAAAGCAACAGGTGCAGCGACTTATTTCACATTTCACATTTTTTTCCTGCAGGCAGAGCATATCTGTGTTCTCTAAATAACGGGAAGTCAATGTGTCTGCTTTGGTCACAGCAGCTTTTTAGTGCAGGCTTTTGGGAAGGACAAGCGGTGGAACCGGAGCAGAGGAGGAATGAGTCTTCCTGTATGAGATGGCTACATCTATTAAACCAATTTTAAATACAGTTTTGTTAAACTAAAACCCACCTAAACTCTGAAGCATTGTTCATAGGTGCGGTGCTGGCTCTGGAAGCCCTAATTCCCCAGATTGTTGATGCCCCTGTGTTAGAGGTCCCCTGATTTGCAGGGGAAGAGTTTCCTGTTGGGGCGAGTGATAACACAGGCAAAAGGAGCCGGGTCAGTACAAATCAAAGGTCTTTGATAACTGGCTTCCTCCTCCTGCTGAGTAGGTGAGGCTTCTTGCCCCAGGCTGTGGATGCACATTTAGAAGGTGTAACCTCTTCCACCTATAAGGTCTACATGACCACCTCGTTCCCCAAGCCTCAGTGGGTTAAACTATTCCAAATGATGCACTGGTTTAATTTCAGGGAACTTCTGTATCTGAGAAGGACAAAATAAATCTTTGCTTCTCAAAATATTCACCTTAGACCTGTAAGATACATTTAAATTAATAGAATAAAAGATAGAATCAGGCACAACAATCTGAAGAAAAGCCATCTCAGTTTGTGTTTTATGTGATCTAAAGGGGGTGGAAGGAGTGCAGGTTGAGTGCCATTTTACTGTACTTAAGGCCTGTCCTTGGCTGCCTGTAAAAATTTTAGGGGAAATCATGTCAGAGTTGCAATATAAATCCAAATAAAATAAACCTTAAAACATGTCAACATAAAAAAAAAAAAAAAAAGTTGGCATTAAGCAAAATGCGTATCTCTGAAAAAGTAAGAAATGTCGATATCTGGATGAGGGTTTTGTTGTTGGCAGTTCAGTGCCAGGGAATTGGGATGCTACAGCTGCAACATAAAACCTATCACTGGATAAATTCTCCAGGTTTTGTTGTTTAAGTCTTAACCTACACGAAGGTACAGTGCGAGAACTGACATACATGGGAAATTCACCAAGCAATCTCAGGGCATGGGTGCTAGTCCTTTTGGCCGTTGTGATAAACTGCCTGATGTTGTAGTGGGATGTGTGCGGTGGTGCTCGCAGCAGCATTCCAGGGTGAAAGGGTTCAGGCTGCTGCCAAAAATTACTTGAATGTGGGAATCACATGTGTGTTCCTTCAAACAATCCTCAGTGGTAGCTCTTTGAGCATCACTGAAAGGCTGTGAGTTTAGTTCCTCCCTCTCCCCCTGCAAAGGCTAAAAGAGCTGAGAACATCCAGGAGAGTGTGTGGGCTCTGGTGGCCGGAGCAGAACAGGCTGAGAGCGAGGGTTGTCTGGTCTCCACAGCTGGTCCCCAACTATCTTAGTTATCTCCTGTAAGGTTTATGTGCTCATAGAACTATCAGTTTCCTTCTGAAAGATGTAGCATATGGAGAATTGAAAGATCTAAGAGTAATATCAGAGCTGGTTAGTCTTCCTCGTTCTATATGGAAGCCATAAAAGTAAAAGCTGGTCTTTGGGTAGAAGAGTTTCATAACAACAGAATTTAAATGTGAGACAGGTAATTGTGTGACCACCAGATGCAGCCCAAGATTGGGGTGGATTTAAAAAACAAAACCGAAACAGAAACCAAAACAAAACTTGCTTCAGGTCATCAGCTAATGAAGTGTAGAAACCTGGAAGAATTTCCTTACTCAAATACGCTTTTGCCTCGTTGGCACTTGCTTTGTGGTTTTGTTTTGCTTTCAGGCATTTGGCATATCCTACTGGATAGGAGGCCTCGGTTATCTCCAGTTTGTTGTGGCACAATAACCTTCCTACACACTTCAATGGGCTGTCATTTTTGTCATCAGGATGCTTTCAGCTCTTGTAGTCAGCCATAATTCTTACAACTCTGGCTTTTAGCAGAAGAAAGTTGTTTGCCAGCCAGAGGGGTTATGGTTCTGATGTCGCTCCTGCATTCTCTCCACTGTACACCAATTCAGACTGTTGCTGCTTGTTCTCTGATTCCAGGAAAGCCAATATTTTCTGTGGACATTCACCCAGATGGGACCAAGTTTGCAACAGGAGGACAAGGTATGTCTGTGTGCTGATAGAAGGCAGAATTTGGGGCTATAATAGTAATAATCATGTGCCTTCACAACACCTTAATTGGTTTGACCCTTTTAAAGACACATCACATATCTCTAAGGAACAGATAATTATGTAAGTCATTAAAACGTACTGAAAAGTGCAGTAACACGGCAGAAGGCAGGGACACGTCTTCTGATACACTCGTCCTCTTGGACACCACCGAGATAGCGGCTGCAGTAGTTGAGCCGTGGCCACACCGACAGCATTGCTTTACTTATTTGAAGAGGAACTGAATGTGAAGTTGGGCTTTTTGACCTGGCAAACAGTAGAGTGATTGGGACAAAAAAATCCAATTATAAAAATGGAATGGCTCAAGAAATAGGTGTAAAAAAATGTTTTTTGGATTACAATAGTGAATAATTTAATGTTGGCTACAATAATTGCAATTTAGGATTTGCATGTATCTTTTATCTTTTATTAATGCAGTTTTACTATAAATAGTTCATCCTTATAGTTGGTGTCATTATGTACAGTATGATTTTTTTATTTTAACAAGGCTGTATAACTTTTTATAGTGTCAAGAAAAATAAAACAATTCTGACTCGGTGTAATTATATCAATAATTGTGAGTAGAGAATGGCGTCTGTATTCAGATGTTTCCAGAGTTCCTGCTACAGCAATGCCTGAATCTTATCATCCGTCTGGAACTGACATCAAGTTGAAAAGCTTTTTTGCCTGTATTTAAAAGGGGGGGGATTTTTGTTCTCTCACAGGCCAGGATTCCGGGAAAGTTGTGATTTGGAATATGGCTCCTGTCCTGAAAGAGGAAGATGAAAAGAATGAAAATATTCCCAAGATGCTTTGTCAGATGGACAATCACTTAGGTAACAAAGTTTTTTTTTCCCCCCCCGAATGTTGGTGATTTGCCAAAGCGTAAGCATTACGTGTTTGTGATTACAAAAATCATTCCCTGTCCAGTGGTGAGGAGTCAGAGGAACACAGCAGAGGGCTCTCAGACTTTGGCTATACACCTTTTAGCTATTCAGCAGGAAATGTTGTTAAAATGTGGGAAAATATACAGAGAAATATAGATACCTTTGGAAATCTCCCTATGAACTTTTTCCAGCTGCGGCTGAAAAGTAATTGATAATGCACGTCCTGAGAAACTGGGGAGCTCTGGAGGAAAGGGCAAGAGAAGAACTAAGTCTAAAGAAAACACCAAGGCAGTGTATTGGTTATAGTTTCGGAATTATTCCGGATTTATTGCATATTACGTTTGAATGGAGAGTTACCTGAGCAAGTTGTCCCCTTTCTTTTCTTCAAGATACAACTTTCCTTTTTTGTCTTCTTAGTCCCACCTCATTTACCACAGGCAGTTTCCTTTGTTAGATGAATATTAATCTTTCTTCCTTTGAGCTGCTTTTGGTGAAAGATTTTAAAATAAGGAATAGGTTTTTTTTAAAGTAAGAAGTTTTTCAAGTGCTGCTGAAAGATAAGTACCAATTCATTTATCTAAAGCAGACAGAGCAACTGCTGTGAGTGGGAAAAGCACACTTAAATCCTAAACATCTCCTGTCAGGTTCTGCTTGTTGGAAACTCTGGCTGCAGTCCAGAACAAGATGAACTTATTCTTGCATTTCATCTTACAAACTTTCTCCTCTGCATTTCAGCGTGTGTGAACTGTGTGCGATGGTCAAACAATGGCGTGTACTTGGCTTCGGGGGGAGACGACAAGTTGATCATGGTGTGGAAACGAGCTGCGTAAGCATGTTTCTCTCTTCTCC
>QJSC01014800.1:549247-733457 GCA_003697955.1 Calidris pygmaea | reverse complement strand
GGTGGGAAGTCAGTAATTACTTTTAAGAGCAACAATGAAAATCTAAAAGAAAATGTCATTTTTAATCAAATGCAGATTTTCATACAAGTAACTTCTGGCAATGTAGTAGAAACCTTCCGGCAACTATGTAGTAGAAAAATTAGCAACTAAAGAACCTATATTTTGCTATTTGCTAGCTTAAATACTAATCTGAATGAAGGAAGCTAAACTGTATTTTTATTTAAATAAATGTTCTCACTTGCAGTGAATAATCTCCTGGCTGGTAAATGATAAAGTCTTTGTAAACCAAAGAATATTAATGTTTAGTTAGAAAAAACTAAAGAGCGATGCAAAAGATGAATAAACCAGATAATTTCAAACACATTTCACATCTGCTGACATGAGCTATGATTAAAAGTGAGATGGAAATCGCTCTGATCACGTGTGTTGGAATAAAGCGAGTGCATTGCGGTAGCTGCTGTTGCTGATTTCATTCAAACAGAGATGAAGTACTTTATACAGGCACTAGTCGTGCCTCTGATCACTAACCACTGCAGTCTCTGCCTTGGAGTTTTGTTTTGTTTCCTATTGACCACGTTAAGTTGGAGTATCCCCATGAGCCTTACTTTCCGCTCCAGAG
This sequence comes from Calidris pygmaea, assembly GCA_003697955.1. Classification (NCBI taxonomy): domain Eukaryota; kingdom Metazoa; phylum Chordata; class Aves; order Charadriiformes; family Scolopacidae; genus Calidris; species Calidris pygmaea. The sequence goes on along the minus strand of QJSC01014800.1, from coordinate 732,838 downwards.
ACATGATAATTCCTTCTTGGTGATAGAAAAAATGTTAAGAAACAGATTCTTTTCAAAAAGATTTTTGTATTCTCTGATTACCATTAATGTCTTAAATGGAAATGTATTTTTCCCTGAGCAGATGTCATGGATGTAGCGTGGTCTCCACACGATGCCTGGCTGGCCTCTTGCAGTGTGGATAACACTGTTGTTATCTGGAATGCTGTCAAATTTCCAGGTGAGAATTCTGACATTTCAGATGTGCAAGCGTGTAAAGGTTTGTGACAAACTGCCCTCCATGGGTGTGTTTCACCGACTGTGGGAATGGGTTGTCTGCCTTTTGAGAAGACACGCTGCAGTCTGGCGAGTCCGTCCTTCCGGGTTTGGATGGGAATGAGCAGAGGATTCCACTCTGCTGTAGGCAACAGCTGTGTTCAGGTTGTGCTGCTGATTTTACAGGAACGTTGTTATTACATGTATTTTCTTTTTCACCCTCTCTGCAACATCCCAGATAGATAGAACTTCAGCTTGATGTTATGTCTATATATACATATATTTTTTGACCTGTTGCATTTTTTGACCTGTTGCATTTTGACCTCCAAGACTTTCCATTCATTTGCCTTCAGGGGGGTTTATCTTATTTACCCCATTTTAAACGCTGCTGCTTACTAAGCAGTGTGACTTTACATGCTGAAGGGGAGGAAGGGCAGGCTCAGGGAGCCTCACAGTAGCAGAAGCTCTCAAGCCTTACAATTGATGGCCGTTTTCCTTCTCCATTGCTGCGATGCTGGAAATGCAGGCAGTCCCAAGTCTTCTCTTTCTCAGGACCATGCTGCCCCTGGGTGGCTTGAGCTGACCCACAAGGGGCTGGGGCAGCTGGGGGGCACCTGCCTTCATTTGGCCGCTTCTCACACCCGACTTGGTTTGGGCTAAACCTCCCCTTGTGTGGTGCCCAGTCACTGCCATTTATTTTGGGGCTGTTTCCAGTCCCGGTATCGGAGTTTTCAGACTTCCTGCCCAGTTCTCTCGGCTCTTCTCTCTGCGTCCGACACGCAAGAGTCTGGCTGGAAGCAGGTCCCCAGCTCTGCTGGGCTCGGGTGTCCATTGAGTTGTAACTTTGGCTGAGTTCATGTTTGGTGCACAAAGCTGAATTTGTTGCGATGATCTTTGGGTACAGAGGAAAGGGCAAATGTTTAGCTCAAGCTCCTGTTAAATTGCTGTTTTCCATAGCCTGACAGTGCTGTTCGGAACGGCCCGTGCTCTGCGGCTCTTCCTGCTCTCATCTGCTTCTTATGAAGAGTTTTGCACCCCTTATTCTGTCCAGAGTTCTCTTTCCCACTTTTTTGTATCATTCTTTGCTTAAATTCAGGTTCCAGTTTGGTTGATATGTTGTTGTTTGTATATCAAAAGAATTTATATCTAATATGCTGTTTCAAAAAGATCTTGTAAATCCCCTCGACAGTCTGTCCCAAAGGAGGTGTCAGTAATTCCTCTCTACTCTCGATTTTTTCTGCACAGAAATTCTTGCCACTTTGAAGGGGCATTCTGGCTTGGTGAAAGGGCTGACCTGGGATCCTGTTGGAAAATACATTGCCTCCCAGGCTGATGATCGGAGTTTGAAGGTGTGGCGGACCATGGACTGGCAGCTGGAAACCAGCATCACGAAACCCTTTGATGAGGTATGTCAGAACGTGTGGCTGTTCCAAGTGAGTTCCAATAGAATGAAGGAAGATTGTAAGAAGAACTCTGACTCTGTAGCAACAGTAGTTAATTTAAGAGTGCCGAATCACATTAAACTATCGGATGGCAGATTTAAAAGGGGGGGAAAAAGGGTTACTTTCTCACACCACATGTGATTACGTTGAGACTCTCATTGCCATCAGATGGTGTGCCGAAGGTTACATGGGTTATGTAAACAATTAAGTAAATTCCTGGAAATGTAGAGGTTATTCCAAGAAAGTACTGGCACAGTAATTGCATCGTTCTTCCCTGTGCATCTTCTGTTGGCCACTATCAGAAAGGAGGTGAGTGCTTAGGGAGCTTTGGTCTGGCATCACAGGGCTGTTACCTGGTGACGCTGATCAAGAAGTCAGATTTCTGGGGACAGAAGCCGGTGCTTCATGAGCGAGGTGTTTTGCAGTGATCTTACGGTATCGTGATTAGTGCTATTACTCCTTGTAATAAACTGTAAGCGCCTGAATTCATGTCTGAGCTGGTGTTGCAAGCTGAGGTCTCATCACTAGCAGTTGGGATGCTGCAGCCTGTGGTGAATACTGAGTGTACTGTATCCAAAAAGATTTACGTTTTGTTTCCTTTAAAAAAGTTCTCCAAGTTCCTTTTTCCCCTTTTTGGTAGGGCTTCATAAATTACACTATATCACCTATATAAACATGGAGTGGAGTTGCTGAGAAATGTACGTGATGGTGTTCTTTTATATTCACAAAAAACTGACTTTACAATCATAATTTAAATCTAATAGTCTAATAATTTAAAACCTAAAAGTTAAATAGTTTATATTAAAAATCCTTTGTTTGCCACATGCTTTTAAAGAGATGGGTTTTTTTATTGTTTTTTGTCAGTGTGGAGGCACAACGCACGTGTTGCGTCTCAGCTGGTCACCTGATGGTCACTATCTTGTTTCTGCTCATGCCATGAATAATTCTGGACCTACTGCTCAGATCATTGAGAGAGATGGATGGAAAACCAACATGGATTTTGTAGGGCATCGGAAGGCAGTTACCGTAGTGGTGAGTGAGTGATAGCAATTTATTCCTGAAGTAAAACTTCTAATGTGAGCTTTTTTATACTTCTATGCATATATGGGGCAAGAGGTGGAGACAGGTGTCAAGATTAGTAAAGCAAACGCATCGTGGTGTTTAAAAAATGTCAACCTTACGTGTTGGAAGCAATCAGCTTGCTCTTGTGATGAGAGAACTGGACATAGGTGATCAAGATAAGGGGGAGTACAGGAGCGTGTTGGGGAAGCCAAACACTACCTTTGTTTGCTGTTCTGTGACTTGATTAAAGGGACTTAGGTTTCTGGTGGGTTCCTGACCACTAGGAAAATTAACATTATTTGCCATTCCTGTTCAGGCATTCAGAAAGCTCCCTAGGAAAGCACACACGGCTCTCGTCAGTGCTCTTACACAGCCTGATTTAGGGACTTTGTTTCCATGAAATGCTTCTTTTCACTCTTAAGCGGAAAACTTGCTTTTAAAGCAGATCTCATACTGAAGTGTAATTACTGTAATAAAATTTGGGGCATCTCATTTGTTCAGAAATTCAATCCAAAAATCTTCAAGAAGAAACAAAAGAACGGGAGCTCCACCAAGTCGAGTTGTCCCTACTGCTGTTGTGCTGTTGGGAGTAAGGACCGATCTCTCTCTGTGTGGGTAAGTGGGTTTTTTGCCGACTTTGGGCTGATGTGGTCATTGGGGTGTTTTGGGGGTTTAGCACAAAGGTCCTGAGTACAGCACTAGCTCTTTTATTTAGCTCTCTTTCTTCGTGTTTAGTCTTTTCTCTCTGTTGCTGCAGGATTAGCTGGGGAGTAGGAAGGGGTTGGTGTCAGTTCCTGTCTCTAAAGCCAGAGCAGCTGGAAGCCAGTGGCAGAGCCAGGCTGCCCTGCTCAGGGGAGGAGCTGCGAAGGGAAATAATGTGTTAGCACATTAATAAACACAATTCAGCCCTATTTTCTTTCTGTCTTTTACTCATTCTCCATATGAGTCTCTTCAGAGAAGGACTCTACTGTTTCTCCATGTTTATCCCACCTATCTGTTAATCGCCCCTGGAGCCTCGCTTTGTCAGTTGTGCTTTTGTGGGCACGAGGAGGACAGAGCAGGCCCAGGGTAGCTGTTTCTGAGCATCTACACGGCTCATCTTTCTGTTTTGTTCTGGCTTCTGTCTCTGCTGTGGAATGGGATGTGAAAGTGAACAAGTGAACAAGCTTTTAAAGTAGATTTTCAAGTTTTCAACATCTAGTTTGGATTTTACTTTAAAATCTACACTAAAATGGTTATTCTGGCAAAGAGAAGAGTAGCTATTCTCACATATATAAATGCAAGACAGGTTATTTGGCAACTGCAAAGGACAGAGAATAAATTTAACTGATTTGTAAAGCTTTGTCATGAGAACATGTGCCAAAACACACCAACTGCTAACTGCAATCTACTATTTATAGATTCCAGAGTGATATTTATCCATCAATCCCTAAATGTATAACACTAAATCTGCTTCTGGCAATGCTGCCAGTGCGTACCCATATCAAAGTATCACTCAGTATATTTTCCTTTCTATTTATACAGTGATTTCATGTAGGGTGCCTGTGGAGGCTATACTGGGTGTTATAGAATTCCAGAGTTCTAGGCAGTCTTTGCCCTGAGGAGCTTAATAGATGTGCGTGCAACATAGACCTGTGGGAATATGAAAGAAATAAATTCTGAAGATGACTATTACACTGCATCTGGGAGCCCATGAGCATGAAACATCCTACACCCCATTGACTTCTGCTTCCTTTCAGTCCCTTGGTTTAACATAAAGGATCTTAGAATGTCTGATTTAGAACAGGTTGCTGTGAATTTTCGTATGCAGTTCTGTATTACTAAGCTGATTTATAAATGTAGAGGAATCCTCTTTAAGAATAATTGTGAGTCCAGTTCCCTTTGCTCTTGAGAGGCTTCGCTTAGACAAGTAGCTTGAGGACACAGGAACCTCATCTGTTTTCTGTCTTCCTCTTGCGCTGGCAGTTTGCAACACCCTTATCTCAGAAAAGCTCAGAATAGAAGCTGTCTTTAGCATCTGCGGAATTACTCCTTGAGTGGTAGAGAGTGTTCTATGACTATGATGTAAAGACCGAGTCAGTTAAGAAGTTCGGTTGGTGTTTGAGAGAGGAGGGGAGGGTAGAATGTTGGCTCTTCTCCTCTAGAGTTTTCCTGTGCCTGCGGGAGAGCGGGTGAGAAGGTGCTTCAGACCATCAGGCAGACACTGTCTCCTGGCTAGGTGTCCTTTGGTGGCTGTCGTTAGACTCTGGGAGAGAATTAGTGTAGTAATGTTTGTGGTACTGTAGAGCTCCTAAATTTCTGAGTGTTGTTTCTTCTGTTTTAAGCTCACGTGTCTGAAGCGGCCGTTAGTTGTCATACACGAGCTGTTTGACAAGTCTATCATGGACATCTCCTGGTAAGTTGGCTTCTGCTCATGTTACAAAAGCCCAAGCATTGCTGTCAGCTTTAGGTATACACAGTAACTGGAAATTCCTTAAAACAGTTGAGATTGTGGCTGTTGGAATACAAATAATCGCTTCCTGAAGTTTTTGATTCTGCTGCAGCGTCTTTGGTAGTAGCATTAGCAACTGGATGTGGTCAGTTGAGGTTGGGTAGCATTAAAATTGGATAAAAACTAATGTATTTAGAACCTGATGCAGTAAAATACCCTAATACCTATAGCAATATTGGTGGGTTTATGCCGTAAATTTTAAAGCTTACAGTTCTTTAACTTCCCATTTCCTGTGTGCCACGTGGATTTTGCCATCGAGCTTGGTGAAGCACGATAAAAAGTTTTCAAACCCAAATCACTTTGCTTTCATTACTAGACGAAGGCTCAGAAGCCAATAAGCGGAGTATTTAATAAGAACTGCTGCTATTGTTGTAGTACAATGACTTTGAATACTTTTGTTTTCCTGGAGTGTTTTTTATTTCTCCATCTGCAATTTGCACAGCTTTCATGGCATAAAGTCATTGGGAGTAATAGCTGGTTAACGTTTCACAATTCCTGAGGAAATGGGTTTGTGGGATATTTGAGACAAAGGATCATCAGGAAGCTTGTTATTTTATATCCTGTTTACAAGTTGAAACGTATGGCTAAAATGTCAATAATATGGAATGTTCCCAGAAACATGCTCCATTCTGAAAACAGACTGAGTGAGTGCAGAGAAATCTGACACTGTGATGCTGTTGTAGCTCTCTCATTTCTATTTTAGAGATTTAGACTTGGATCCATCACCCTAATATCTGAACATGATTATCTTTTCATAGAATAATTGCTTGGATCCAGCAGTCAATCGGAGCTCAGCAGTTTTGCCTGCTAAGCAAAATTTTGTCATTTTCTGAGGTGGGGTGGTGAAGCCAGTTACACGGGGCTGAGGCTGACGTCTGGGTGGGATGCTGTCAGGGCACCAGCTGCCACGGAAAAACATGTTTTCAAACACTTGTAATGATGATGCGTGTAATACGTTTTAAAGCCTTGCTGGAGTAATTTGGATAGGGCTTGAGAGTTCTGCCTCCTTCCCTTTCTCTGCTGTTCCCTGAAACAAGTCATCTGTGAACCACAATGTCGCTGTCTCTGTGAGCTCTGCGATTGGAAGTTACTGGGTTAGCAGTCAAAACTCAGCAAATATTATTTATTTCAAATGTGCAATAGTAGGTTATATATGGGAATTACCATTCCATTAGGGCTAGAATGTATAGTTTCTCCTCTCTCTCTTCCACCAAGGCTTTTTGAGACTTCCAGAAGAGGGTTACAATATATCCTACATGCAAGAACATGTGCAGGGTGCTAAAAAACACAAATGATGACCAATAACGCCCTTTCTTCCCCCAGTTCCAGTAGCACACAAACGTTGTACGTCTTTTATAGGAAACAGATTTGTTCTTTTCTCTCATTATTCATTGTGAACTCTATTGTTACCCCCCCCCTCCCCGAAAGGTTTTCATGGTGCAGACCATGCCGGGGGTACATGTGCTGTTCTAATGGCACCTCCCTGTGTGCAGTCCCCAAAGGAGCATGGGCACATGGACCTCTGCTCTCCGTCACCCTGCCTCCTTGCTGTCCCGCTGCTCTGGTGCCATCAGGAGTTGCTCTGATAATAAATCTTATGCTAAGATTTTTATTGAGCAGTTTACTGTATTGCCCCTTTGCCTGAATGAAAGAGATGGAAATAAAGATACATCTTTGTTTTCCTTCAGGACCCTGAATGGCCTCGGTATCCTGGTGTGCTCCATGGATGGATCGGTGGCGTTTCTGGACTTTTCCCAGGATGAACTTGGAGACCCACTCAGCGAGGAGGAAAAGGTGCGGTAGGCACTTGGGGGATCTGGGATTTTATTTAAGCTGTGTATTGATTCAATTAAGATACCGGATTATTTATAGAAGTATGTAGTGACTGATTTCTGTATTACAGAAAAATGTGTTCTTGTCTACTTCACAACTCATTAAAAAAGAGTAGTCAAGAAGTACATCTGTGATATTAGTTCCTATTCTGGAAAGAAGTCTATTTGGAAAACATCCACTTGCTTACACATCATTATACATTTGAAGTAATTATTTGGCCAAGGAAACAAGGAGTGGGTGCTTCAAAACACTTTAAAATTACTCTTTGACTTGCATATATGCAAGTCTTTTTAAGCTGATTGCTGTTGGCTGTTTTTTCCTCTCATTGCTATTAGCAACTAAAGCCTTGAATTCCAATTATTTTCCATATTGATTTAGTGTTAGCTGAAAATATAAAGAAAAAGTAATCTGTAGCGTATAAACCATACAGAGGGCATTTGCATTTTCTGGATTCCATTGGATGTGTGTGAGTCCATTGCATTATAATTGGGTATGTCATGCAGGCAGTTGTAGTCACTCTTTGTGCGTGAAACGTTCTAAACGCCCACAGAGCAACATTCACCAGTCCACCTATGGCAAGAGCCTGGCGATCATGACTGAGGCGCAGTTGTCCACCACCATCATCGAGAACCCGGAGATGCTCAAGTACCAGCAGAGGCAGCAGCAGCAGCAGGGGGAGCAGAAGAACACCTCGCTGAGGGACGCACCCGGCACCGCCACAGCGGCTCCCAAGGTGGCCAGTATGGTCAACGGGGAGAGTCTGGAGGACATCCGGAAGGTGGGTGTTCGGGATACTCACTGTAGAGTGGCAGGGACTGAGCCCGTAAATGCCAAACTGCTTATGATAAAACCGATTTCTGCTTCCTTGGTCATGTTGAACGGCACCTTTCAGCCCGTGAGTGGTCCAGTTGGCGTTACTGGGACTTGCTGAAAAGTTAAATGCTTTTAAGCAGAAGTAAGAGTGTTGGGGAAGGGCTTGTGGGTGTTTCTGTGATGTGTGCAGAAAGAAAACCAAAGGCAGCTGGTAACAACCCAGCTGCAGAACTGCAGCAGTTTCTTACTGAAGGAGGTTGAAAGCCTGATTTAATTCCTTCCTAAACATAACTTTTAATGAAGGATTCAGTGCACAGAGATGAGAATGTTTTGGACTTGACTGTAACGTGGAGAGAATCAGAATAATTTTGTACCTTGTACTATATGAACTTAAACACCTACTATTGGTCAAGAAGAAGTTGCGCTATTAAAATATACTTGTATTAATAAAAACGTTGATTGATTCTACATATGCAATAATAGCATGGTTCAAAGACAATATGGAAAAAAATCTTTATTAACAGATTTTTAATTGAGAAATGTCTTTTACCTAATACACCTATTCTTGTCAGTTGGTGGAAAAAAAAAGAGAAAAATTAATTTCCTATTTATCGGAAATTATGATGAAATATATTTCCCAACAGAATCTCTTAAAAAAGCAAGTTGAAACACGAACAGCAGATGGTCGGAGAAGGATCACACCTCTCTGCATAGCTCAGCTGGACACTGGGTACGTTGGGAAGTTGTCTTCACAATCCTTTTTTTTTTTTTTTTTTTTTTTTTTTTTTGGAGGTTCACAGCGACATCGATACTGGCTCTAGCCTCTGCCTATGAGAAGCGATTCTGGAAAGTTGGGTGGGGGTGGTTTATTTGGGGTGTATCTGAGTATCCACATGTGGAAGAGGGAAGAATGGAACCAATAGTTTAGTTAAAATTATTCTTTTTCAATTATATTTAAATATGATTTTTAAAGTGTTTTCAAGAAATATATTTGTTTGTCTTTTTGTTTAGGGATTTTTCTACAGCCTTTTTCAATAGCATCCCAATATCTGGATCTCTGTCTGGTTCCATGATGTCTTCTCAAAGCAACCAGCAGCTCATGTCATTAGATTCTAACGCTGTGAATTCCCTTAATACTTCAAAGCCTTCTGTAGAGCCAACAGCGGCCAGTATGAAACCAACAGATGATGCAGCCAATAAAGATGGGTCGGTATTTGCAGTTTTGATTTTCACTTATATCACTCTGTTTTGGTTTTAATTCTTGTTTACAGTTCTGTAATCAAGCCGTTTTTAAAGTGGTTTCCTTACTGCAAAACTTCAAGAATCTAATATTCCTGAAAACATCAAGATTTTGTTAGTATTTGCCTACTCTATATAGTGATAAATCAGGAATGAATAAATCCATGTACACAGTTTTAGAAATGAACTTCAGTGCGATGAGGTGCCCAGCTGATTGCTAATGCTCTAACAAATTGACTTGCTTATGGATGACTGGGTTGCTATTAGTAAATAATAGAAGGTTTTCCAGCAGTGGAAGTAACAAAGCCTGTTTTCCATCAAATTCTGTCCTGTAGATCTTCTCTTCTCACACGTGGTGATGCTCTTCCCTGTGTAACAGCCCCCGCAGAGGAGAGCGAGCGCAGCGACAGTCACTGGTCAATGCACACACGCTGGTGGCCAGTGTGTCTGCCAAATTCATTACAGAACAACTAAATTTTACTTGCTTTTCCCTCCATGGTAACACTGACTTGGTTTTTTATCCTCCATGTGTTTTTATAGCTTTTGCAAGAGCACGATGTCATTGGAACTTCTACCATTCCATCACATTTAGTTGAAATTGGCCACAGATTAAAAAATGAGTGGGCAGACTGTGAGAAACGATTGACAGATGAAACTATTAAATCTCCTTTTCTTTGGAAATTGGACTTGTAACTGCTTTTTAGTACAAACATCAGTTATCTTAGGGCCATTCTTTCTTCCAATTCATTCTCTGAATGAATTGAAAAATCTCTAAAGTAAGCAACTATTCAAATAGCAGTTCCCTGGAATGCTTTAGTGTGGGGAAAACGCATTCCTTTCCCGTAGAGTTATGCTTGGGAAGGCCTAGTAATTGGTTTGGATTCTTCAACAACAAAATCAAAACCTGGCTTGAATTGTCTCAGCCCAAAATGTTTGATTGATAAACAGTGGAATATGATCTTGTAAAGGAATGTATTTGGTTACCTGAACAAGGGGTAAAACCGGGACTCCCAGTCATTGTTTAAAATAGCCATCCTTTCCCTTTGGGTACGTAAGTACCAGCACAAAGTGTCATTTCATTCCTGAATTAAAAGTAGTGAATGAATGGGAATATCTCAGTCTAGATAGATCTGTGCGGACACATGGTGCTCTGAGCTCTGACAGGTGTCAGGAACAGCTCTTGAGAACAGGCGAAGCGTGCAGGATACTGGTGCGTGAAAGGGGAAAGCACATCCTAATTCACGTGCGTACGTGAGCGAACGGTTTTCAGTGTGGCTTCTGGCCGGTGGTGTGAATCCCAGCTGGTTGTTATCAGCCATGCGGGTTACTAATACTAAATTTCTTTCAATCTTTGCTTTCCTGTCCCTTTTATCGACAGTGTAAATGCTACCTCTGCCTCAACTGCTCCTCCTGCATCCTCTTCCTCTGTCCTGACAACTCCATCCAAGATCGAGCCTATGAAAGCGTTTGATTCGAGATTCACAGAGCGATCCAAAGCCACCTCAGGGACTGCTGTTGTAACCAATGCAAATCAGACTGTTGTGGACAGGTAAGGCACTGCCTGGGGGCAAAGGGAAGAGAGGGATAGTCCTGTGGAGTTACGGGGCTGACTCTGTGGTGAGGATGTCATGGTGCTGCCGCTCCAGAAATTCTCCTGGGTCTTTTCTACAGTGGGAAGGAAGGGGACGGCTGTGAATAGGTGAATTCTTTGCTGGCATTATCCCTTCGTACATTTGTCCCTGGCATTTGGGATCAAGCAGACTCTTCAATATATTCTGAGTTAGAACTGTTGCTGCAGGAGGCTGTGTGCTGCCTCCACGCGTGGCTGCGCTCCTCGGGAGACAGCAATCTCCAGCCTGCAGCTCTGAACGGGGCAGAGATTGCCGTCAAGATCCATTCCCATCCGTGTCTGCAGGCAGCCTCTCATCGTAACAGCCGCTGCCGTATTCCAGTGTTATGCCTTGAAGGCAAGCAGAGAAGACGCTTTGATTTTAGGGGATTTTGGCTCTGGATCCACATGATTTAAAAAAAAAAAAAAAAAAAAAAAAAAAAAAAAAAAAAAAAAAAAAAAAAAAAAAAAAAAAAAAAACAACCAAAAAAAAAACCCAAAAAAACCCCAAAAACAAACAAACAAAAAAACACCCCAAAACAAAATAAGAAAGCCTTTGGTTTTGTGACATAGTGTGTTATGGCATAAGTATTCCTGCCTCACCAAAACAAACGATAGAAAAACAGCAGTTTTGAGAAAGAAGTATGTAGTTCCCCAACTTACTATTATCAATAAAATGTGTTTTCACTAAATACCTCAATATTTTCATGTCAAAGGGTTTAACCATATGATGCAGAAGCAAGATGTATTAAATTACTCTCATAATTGCTTCTAATGCGTCAGTAAAGTATGGATAAAGGCGTGTTGTTTGGCATCATTCAGGTGCCAAAGAGAAAAGGTTTGGATTGTGCAAGATGTCTCTAGGAGGCGGAGTGGTTGTGGAATAAGTGGCCAAACATTGTGAGTTAATAACCAGCTATTGGAGGGAATGGGAAGGCTGTGATTAAATTACCTATTTTAGTGTGTAACAGTTAACAACAGAGTTCTCAGGGATGTGTACTTTGTCACCTCTAGTTATGTTGTATTCTGAAATGGAAAACGGAGCAGTGAGGTCATTTGTGTGGTTTGCGGAGGCGCTTCTTACTTAGAGTAGTCAGAACTGAGTAGGACAGCTTTGGGGGCTGGCCACCAGCATGAGAAATGAAGTTCTGCGTGAGCAGAACCTCCTTCGGAGGGGAAAAGATGAACTACTTTGGTGTCCCCCAGAGTGCTGAATTATCTGTATCAACCCAGGGAAAGAAACCTGATTTGAATTGGAACTGACTGCTAAAATAAGCTGTTAATTACAGCTTTATCCTATTGCTAACTGCTAGTTTGATTAACTTTTTTAAAGGAGAGAATATGTCTGATAATCTTACATATATCTACATTGCACATTGTACCTTGGCAGAGGGTTTGCCATTCCTCTTGGGCTTCCTCCCCTTGCTGTTGTGTATTTGGAAATACATCCTTAGCCTTGTGTGACTTATCTGCAGTATCAGATCATCCTTGTATCAGCAAGGGTGGGGTGGGGGGCAGCTTTTGCAATCAACTTATATAAAAACGTGAATTTTATTTTTTTTCTTATGTGCTTAGACTGAAGGATCAGAATTTAATTAAGGACAATAAGCCCAAGGATATTCTGGAGAGCAGCAGTGACAGTGAAGAGAAGGTTCCAGCTGCTAAACCACTTAGTGCACCCAAACGGAAACTGGAACTTGAGGGAGAAACGGTAGAAAAGAAGAAAAAAGGACGGCCTCGGAAAGACTCCAGACTTGTGCCAGTAACTTTAACTGTTCAGGTGGAATAAATAAGATTCATTGTGGCTTTCAGTGTTGATGTTGGCTTGTTCCATCACGGCAGGGAAACACAAGTAGTATCAGTCCCTCAGAATTTTTAGCTGTCCTTCCTCCTTGCCTCAAAACTTATTCTTTGTAAAATTTAAGATTGTAAAAAGCAATGCACATGGTGTGGCAAATGTGCCCATCATAGAGGTGCAGCTGCTCACTAATGGGTACGGGCACGCTGAGCCGCGCTAGCCTGGCAAACGCCTGTGCAGCCAAATGAAATGTCCTCGGCTTCTGGTGTTCTTTGATGGAGAGGGGCCCCAGCTCAAGAGCTGAGTGGGCCATGATCACTGAAATGGTTGTGAATGGCCTGGGAACTGGGAAGAAATAAGTTGCATCACAGTTTCCATCATTTTAAGGCATATAGATCCCTCTGTTCAGTATTCAGAGCTTTTCCATGCAATATACCAGAATTTCCATTAATTAGTTGCAGCTGAAAATGGGAGGGGGTATTAAAAAAAACCAAATACCACATCTGCTCTGGTTTTGGTTTTTAATTCTTAGAAGCTACATTAAAAAATTGTATTTATAAAACTAATTGGAAAAAGGTTAATATTTGCAATTGGTATTATTTGAAATTTAAAAACAAATATGTATCTTTCAAATGAATCTACGTTATAGAGTATCAATGTTTTAAACTTTCTTAACGGAAAAATCTAACTATTTTTGCAATTTTTTTTTTTTCCAGTCCCCAGCTGCACTGGCCTCTGACAAGGATGCTGCTTGCATCTCTGCACCAGCATTAGCACTTAAACTGCCAACCCCAATCCCACAGAAATCATTTACTTTGCAAGTAAGTGGACTATAAGGGAAAAAAGCTTAATACTTAAAAAAAAAATAACAAAAAAAAACAAAAAAACAACAAACTCCTGCTTTTAAAAATATTCTTAGGTTATTCAGATTCTTTGATAAATTACTGTTTTAATATGTGTATTTGTTCAAGCAAGCAAGATGGTACACTTCAGCTTCTAAGAATATGTCTCTGTGAGAAAAGTTAAAGGCAAATGAGCTAAAAACTGGGCAGTTCTGAAATAGCTGAAGTTCAGAGAACCCCTGGTTCAAGGGTCCCTCCTCCCGGTAACCACAGTGTGAGGACACAGCAGCCCCTGCGACGGTGACTGCTGTGCTGTTATTACAGTTGTGTTGGGAGGACACTGCTGAAGAGAAAAACCAGGTCTTTCCTGAGAGCTCTCTGGAGGTGCTCTGCATCTGGAGAGACTGGCAAATAGTATTGCTTTGGGTATTTATGAAATAATTTCTCTGCGTGTTTAAGCTGTGGTTGTCTGGTTCTAATTGTGAGATTGTTGGGAGGCTGGGCACATCTAGGTTTGATCTGGTGCCCTTAATTAGGAAGCACGGACCAGCACAGGCTTTCTTTATTCATATGCTCTGAATGCAAAGACATTATTTCTGTTTTAGCCAAGACTGATTTTCAGATGTCTGAAAAGTACCACACTATATTTTGAAGCCACTTCAAACAGAGAATGCCATACTTTACTCTGTTCTTAAAGACAGAATTGGTTTGGATCCAATAGTAGCTGCTGCTTTTATGAGTAGTCCTTTTCCTCTTCCAAAAAGTATTTTATTATTTGTATTTCAGGTAAGTTCAGATCCGTCAATGTACCTTGAAGTGGAGAATGAAATGACCACAGTGGGAGGCTCAAAGTTGAGCAGGTTAAAGTGCAATCGAGAAGGAAAGGAATGGGAGACGGTGCTCACCAGCCGCATTCTCACTGCAGCGGGAAGCTGGTAAGGGAGTGTCTTTGGGAGGGAGAAGGTCCCGAAGGCCAGAAAATGCTTTTAGGGGTATAAAACTACACTTTACAGAAAGTTAATTACACCCAAACCCACATAATTACAAATAAGTAGAGGCTTTAATGGTATTTTTCTCTACCTACTGAGAAAAGTTGATGAACTGGATCACTTCTGTTAAGGATTTTGGTGACCATCCCAGGTATAGCCAAGCGAAGGCAGCATGGAATGCATCTCTATAGAAGCTGTCCAGTTTTTGACCTTTCCTTTTGGTACCGAGGATTTTTTTTTTGTTTTTTTGTTTTTGTTTTTTTTTAAAGCTGTAATAGTTCCCTTTTGGGGAATTAACCTAAGCTGTACGATAACTTAAGAAATTGGGCTGGTTTTATGCTACTCGCATTTGACAAAATGTAAATGTTTAATGTTTCTTTTTGAATATTTTTTTTTTTAGTGAGATTGTAAGTGTAGCCTGTGAGAAACGAACACTGTCGGTATTTTCAGCTTGTGGTCGTCGCCTCCTTCCTCCCATCGTCCTGAATACCCCCATTTCCACCCTGCACTGCACGGGTTCTTACATCATGGCCCTCACCACTGCTGCTACGCTCTCCGTCTGGTAAGTGCCACTGGGCTCCTGCTAGAGGTGACACTGCCATCGTGTCAGCACGATGCTGTTCACCCTGCGGCCTAAACTGACCTCAGCGCAAGTCCATTTGTGGATATAACATGAAGAATTAGTTGGGCAGGACTTGAACCCTTTCCCTCTCTGTTTTAGGGTGCTCCATAATGCTGGATTTGGTGCTAGAAGTTACAAGCTGAAACAGCCTCCCCAGGATAGACTTGGGTCATGCAGATGGAGGGGTTTGGGGAGGGGAAAAGGAAAAATGTGGCTATTTCCTACTTCCATCGTACTTGGCCAATAAAGTACATGAGTTTCAGAGTTAGAAGGCTCTGGCCATCTTCAGGATACCACGATAAAAAGTGCAGTGCTTGTTTACAGCAGTTGAATTTAACCTCACGTCTCCTGCAAGCCAGAGCTCCTGAAGGTGTAATTTGGATCCTCCGTATTTGCTCAGCTGTAATGAGGTTTCCTCATAAAAGCCGTAGAAGCTGCTCGATGCTGTTGGCTTCTGGCTGCTGTGAGAGGATTGAATTTGCCAAAATCATTTTGTCAAAGCAGTGAAGAAAATGCCAAAACCAAAAAAAGACCAAACTCACAACCCTCCTCCCCCCGTCCCCAACTTTGTCATGAATATTGAAGAAGTGCATTTTGTAGCATTCATTGTTTATAAACCACAGGCTTCTCCTTTGTCTTTTTCAGGGACGTTCACAAGCAGACAGCCATTGTCAGAGATGAGTCGTTGCAGACGATATTTTCAGGTAATGAAAAGGATCATTTAGTTACTAATCTTTGAGCCCACCTGTACTATGCAGTGCCATTTTTGAATATGCTGAAATTTTAAAAAACCTGAAAAGCCTAAACAAATAACTTTCCTTTGTTATGTAATAAAAAGAAGCCCTTGGCAATGTTGAAATACAGTAGAAATAACTGAGATGAGAATATCAGCAGATAACAGACTTGTGCAAGATTCTGTAGCTTATTATATTCTGGCTTGCTTCTGAATGTGAAAGTTCAGTGTTGTGAAGATCAGAAACCAACTATTTTATGTAAATCTACTATTGCAGCAGTTTCCCTGTGTGTACTTTGCATGTGTGTTATCTTAATGATGAATAACTGATTATTTCAGATTTGTTATTTCAAAATCTTCAGTTTCTATCATTGCCATTATCTGGCACGAAACAAATTATCAAAAAAAGCAGTGTCTTAGAGCATATTGGCTTCTATTTTAGCTTTAACCCATACAGTATTAATCAAAACTAGCTGGAGAAGTGTCAGATGTCTTCATCAGAAGTTACATGCACAAACCCTGGGCTGAGACGTGCTGGGAAATAAGAGACTCCAGCCATCCCTTCTCAGAGAGCACGCTTTTCTGAGGATACTGGGTTTTAGAATTTTAACTTAAAGGGAAAAAGAAAGGTAAGAGATTTCTTGGGTTACAGAAGACATGACAGAATTGCTGAAGATTGCCCCTAGATCTGGAGAACGTTTCCAATTAAGCCAATGTTCTGTATAAAGTGCAGCATCAAGACAGATAATGCATTTTTTGGAAGAGTGATTTTAATGCTGCTGCGCTGAGCCCGGTGCTCACCTGTTATCTTGTGTTTTGACCTTCCTTATCAGTGCTTGAGAATAACATTTACCTCACCTTTTTGTGGTGGTTGCTCTGACTGGTAATTAATGGTGGATAGCTCTTTTTACCATTATGAATGTTACACAAGACTACCCAAAAGAAATACCTTGGTCTGACTTGACTTGTAGGAAGCGATGCGACTGTCTCTCAGATCCTGCTGACTCAGCACGGCATTCCTGTCATGAGCATGTCCGATGGAAAGGCATACTGTTTTAATCCTTCTCTGGCTACGTGGTAAGTTATAGATTATTGCCCGCTTTTATAACTTAGCTGAACTGACCTGTATTCTGATTTACTGCTTCCCTCCGTAGTTGGAAGGTTAGTCTGAGCAGGATCCCACTCCAGGCTTAGCTTTGCTTTAGTTGACCAGGTTATGCCTAGGCTTTATGTTGTTGTTATGATTTGTGATGACAAATTTTAAAAATGAAAAACTTAAACTACAGCTGATTTCATCACTCTGTCCTCCATGGTGTATACTCTTCGATTTATTAACATAGACCTGTGTATACTTTCGCTGATGTGCATCACTTGAGTCTGTCAAGTAGTTGGCAATGATTACAGGTAACCTAGCCTTACAATTCACTTTTTATGTAAAAGAATGCAGCTCTGGAAAATTTCTCAAAACAATTTTCAGGGTTTTGCTGGGAGTTTAGGCATGTTAAAATAATTTTGCCTAGTTCCCAGAGAAAATAAGACCCGTGCACCTCAGTCCCGAATGTGTATGTGCCTGGCGTTGTCAGTCCCTGTCACTCCTTAGTATTTGTTTGAAGAGAGCTTTTTGTCTCCAGGACTGAAAAGTCTAATGGAGACAGTAACTCAGGTAGGGGAGGAGGGAAGGAATCATTATCCTCAGAGAGTTCCCATGGGAGAGTCATTACAAGGAAAGGCTCCAGCAGCACCAGTGCCTCACTGGGGCTCAGGCTGTGATCAAGGGCTTTCCCCAGGGATTCTCTTAGTTCTGCCAGGGCGTAAGTTCCCGTAAAAAAATGTCCATGGTAAGTTATTTACTATGTCTTTCCCGGACAGATCCCTTATTGTCTTTCTATGAGGAAAAAACATGTTGCAGTCTTAATATAATTGTGGTACTTAGTGTAATGAGCATGCTTGATGAAAGTGTTTATTGTTTTAATTCCTCCTTGGAATAATTGTTATTAGTCACCTGCTTGATGTGAATACTTTGGAAAGGAAAAAACACAATATTTGTTCTTTAGATCAACTGAGAAATCATGCAGAAATGTTCTCCATCAGTAAGGAGCATAATTCTGAATTTCGGTTTGTACCACAGCTTTGGAGACATATAAAAGAGCGATCCCTTTAGTCGTCATACAAATTTAAACATGATAAAGCAGTAAAGGGTATTTTAAATATTATACTGTTTACCTCTGAGCTGTTGGAGGCCTGAGCTCAGCGGTGCCCCGAGCCAGGGCCTCCCTTGGCCGCTCAGACCGTGGCAGTGGTACCTCGGGGCTGCAGACGCCGGCAGTGACTGTCTGCTCCCTCCCTCCGAGGGAGGAGATGCCGGGGGGGACTGTCAAAATTTCCTTCACAATTAATGGAAAATCATGTTATGTGATTAATGTTGTTAGCTTTGGGAGTGGGCTGTTTCCGTGACAGCGCAAGGGGTCTGTGGAATCTCTGAGCACCTCGGTGATTGTTTTTTGGTTATCTGTGAAAATACAGATCTGGCTGTGGGGCAGAACGGAGCGGGACCCCCGATGTCCCTGCCTGCTCTCCTCAAACCTGGTGTGTGTTTGTTTTTTCATTTCAGGAATCTGGTTTCTGACAAACAGGACTCTCTGGCACAATGCGCAGACTTCAGGAACAGTTTACCATCCCAAGAAGCCATGCTGTGTTCTGGGCCCTTAGCTGTAATACAGGGACGAACATCAAAGTACGCGCTTCACTGCTTCGTTTCATCAACTTCTTTGCCTTTTATTCCCCTGTTACTTATCCATGTGCTTGAATCAGGGAGTTAACTTTTAAGACTCTTAATAGCTCCTGCCAGCAGCTGGGACCATGCAGCCACTCGCTCACCCTCTTCCCCCAGAAGAGTGGGGAGAAAAGGAGCGGAAAGGGAAAAGAGCTCGTGGGTTGAGATAGTTTAATAGAACAATAATGGAAAAGGAGAATAACAATAATAATGATGACATGGGTCATTCTCACTGCCCGGTGAATTGGCACTGTCCCAAGCAGTGGTGGGTTTCCCCCAGCCAAGCCCCATCCCTGGGGTCTGTGGTCTGGAATATCCTGGTGGCTGCTCTTCTGCTCTCTCTGTGCTCCCCTCTGCCAAAGAGAGTCCTTGGAAAGCATAAACAGCGCTCAGCAACAACTAGACCAACATGCATTACTGACATTCCTGTCACAGCAATCACTAGGGAAAAAAATGAATCTTTCCCAGCTGAAACCAGGACACACTGAAAATTATCAGTACTTCATAGCGTGGTTTGGGGTTTATTTTTAATCCTTTGCACTATGAACGTGCATCTCGATGTTATTTTGCAATTGTTTGGGGGCAGGAAAGCATGCTCTAAGCTTAATCATTTTAAGGCTTCTCATTATTGGATGGGTAAAGTATTTGACAATTCTATACATGTAATATTTTGATTAGCTAAACTGAATTTCTTACATTTTACATTTTAACTTTTAGTTTACCAGCTTTCTGGAGTAGGCCTGCACATTCTGAGTAGTTCCGTTATCCTCAAGGGATCTATTTAACGAAGTCTTTGAGAAAGTTGAGTGATTAGTCATCTAATGCAAATTTTTAACGTCTGAAAATATCACTAGGGAATTGTGTGAGCCAGAGCAGACTCCTGTAGGTAATTTAAGAGCCTGTCCTTACCTGGATTTGAATTAGATTTCTCAGGCAGATTTCTCTGTTATTTCTGTTCTTCACGCCTGAGGTTTTTTTCTTTTTTTGAGAGAAACTGTATGAAGTTGTATGATTTTATTGCTGTTCTCTTGAGGAGGAAAGGGAATTAATTGGGAAAAATAATTGAAGTCCAAGCAAACAACACTCTTTTCTTGAGAGAGAGAAAATATTGGACTAAAAATTAAGTTTCTTTCAAAAAGGAAATAATTGGTTACTTTTTTCAAATTAACCCTCTTACGACAATACATTTATTTGCAAGAAATCCTTTAAATGCTTTAGGCTCACTTTATGTCTTCTGTTTGTTCCGTGACTTTCCCCTGGGAGGGGCAAAGAAAGGTTAAAGCAGTCACCTGAATTTCCTGTAAACAGTCAGGAGCCCTCGGTCACTGAAAAGCGTGTGTTTTTAAAGAGAAGGCAGGTGAAAGGAAGAGAAGAAGAACAGGAGGCAGGAAACCCTGCGTGGACCTTGGAAAATGGTCCTGTGGGGCAAAGGCAGTTTGCGATGAAGTGCTGCCTCTGCCGTGAGAAGCTTGAGCTCCGGGGGCTCTGGGTGTCTGTGGGGTCAGTGTGTAACAGCTCCTACTGCAAACACATACTCCATAAAGCAGCATCTGGCCTAACGGCTGGCGCGTTAATCTCCCCTTGGTTTGTAGCTCGGGGCGGCAGGCTGCGAGGCTGTTCTCCATGCCTCACCTGGTGCAGCAGGAGACCACGCTGGCCTTCCTGGAGAGCCAGGTGGCGGCGGCGCTGACGCTGCAGTCCAGCCACGAGTATCGCCACTGGCTCCTCATCTATGCACGGTACCTCGTTAACGAAGGTGAGCCTGCCGCGCGCCCTCATGGATGTTAATTAATGCTCTGCCTATTTAATGAGAGCCTGATGAACTGCACGTGGTTCTCTCTGTCCTTCCCCAGTTTAGATTAAAGTGTTGATAATGGGTCATGTGGTAAAGAGGCAGTCGTGCCTGTAAAAGTCTTTGCTAATTGAGCCCCTCTGTCGTGTGGGGGGTTCCCCCTGCCCTGCACCCGCACACCCGGGACATCACTGCACACTCTGCTTTGCTGTGCCTGTAGCTTCCCAGGTCTGCTAAACTGCCAAAAATTGCACACCCAGTTAGTTACCCTTATTCCTATGATGATGTCAACATTTAGTGAATTCTAACCCTTTAGAATATTCAGTCTCTTATACCTGGATTGGCAACGTACCCTTTGATGGATGGTTTTGTTGCCTCTTAAAACAAACTGGAGTCACTACTTCAGTTTTTCTCCCTATTGTAGATCATCTTTAGTAGTGTTTTTGGTTTTGAGAGCTTAAAATAAAACCCTTTGGAACTCTAAAACAGATCCTTTACAAATCATCTTATCTTTCCAAAGATTTGCTGTTAGAAGAATAATATACTTTTTCAGAAATCGATGGGTTTGGCTTTATTTTATTCTAGATACTTGTAACTCTTCCCTGAAGGTTGTCAGTTACGCTGTGCAGTGGTTATATATAGTGAAATGCTTGCGAACGTGATTTTATTTTCTTATAATATTCAGGGTTTGAATATCGTTTGCGAGAATTATGCAAGGATTTACTGGGTCCAGTCCATTACTCAGCTGGAAGTCAGTGGGAATCAACAGTTATGGTAAGTCCTGATAATCGTTTAACAAAGAACAAGGAAGGATTTCCCATGAAAATAGATGGACATAGAAACATAGAACGCAGATGGACAATAGAACTTACAATATGATCAAACTTAGTGGCAAAAAAGCAATCCCAAATTCTTTATGCTGCCCCTGGGCCCCTCTCCGTGCTCTGCTCCCGTCTCACAAGCAGCCTCTTCCTCCCGCAGCACGTGGGTTTATTTCACGGAGACCGCAGACGGGCGCCGCGTGCCCCAGGCTGGGCTCTGGCTCCTGCGATGTCCCGCAGACGGAGCAGGGTCATGTCTCGGGGTCTCCGTGCTCTTCAGACAGCAGGTTTGAACCAGTGAGGTGCCGACGGAGCCCCTTCCCTTTGCGGAGCACGTCTGGGGGCTGTAACCGCAGAGGCTGCGCCAGCTTCGTCAGCGGGTATCGGTGTAACGACCGATTTCATTCTGGGAGTCGCATAAGCAGAGTGAGAACATAAAATACACAGCCCTCCCCAGGCAGGAAAAAAGGCATGAATCTAACACAGCTCTGTGAAATACATTCATGATGTCAGGTAACATTCTGAGGATGCTTCTGTGTTTCTTGTGCAGGGTTTACGAAAGAGAGAACTATTGAAAGAGCTTCTTCCTGTTATTGGACAGAACCTCCGCTTCCAGAGGCTTTTCACGGAGTATCAGGAGCAGCTGGACATCTTGAGAGACAAGTAGCATTTCCCCCGATTTTTCCCTGCGGGGCCTGGTCCGAGAGAAACTGCTGCAGAGCGTTACCCAGAGGCAGAGGAGGAGCGGGAGCCGGTCATAGGGACTCTCCTGAGGAGGGCAGCGCCGGAGGGTCCCGGGTGCCTCCGGAGCCACCGGCTTTAGTTTTTAAAGAAGCTCAAAGCTCACGAGGGGATTCGTGGAAACGAGGAGTGGACGAGCTGGACCGTTTCCGAGTGAAACTCAACCATCGAAGCTGTGGCCTCTGTTTCTGTGGAAAGCCGTGGATTTGTACTTCAGGGGGTCCTTTTGGACCTGGATCTCATTTAATACAAAACTAGCTGAGAACTGTCTGTGGGGTTTCTTGGATGTCCTGTGAAAAGCACAGTACTTCAGAGTACACTGAACAGCATATTTAACCCTGTTTAGGGGTTTTTGCCTGAGGATTTATTGAGGCTCAACACTATATTAAATTAGATGAATGAGCCACATAAAAAGAAATTTCATAAATATTAAGGTATTATGCAGCCAATAGACTCTTTCCTGTGAATATAATAATAATAATAATAATGAGGCTGTTCTAACACATGGACTATTTTTGTACTAGAATTTGCTAACTTGTAATATGGAATTTTATTTGGCCGATAATCAGGCTGTCTCTACAAAGTCATCTTGTAGGAAATTTAACTCTAATGACAAAAGCTATGTTTCAAAATAATTCTACCAAATTAACATGTCATCATCTGGTTTTTAATTTTTAAATGTTTGTAAAAGGCATTTTGGGGGAGGGGCAGGGGAGGGGTACCACGGGGCGGCTCTTTTTGTAAGTACAAAAATAAATGAACATTGCATTGGTTTAAAAAACAAAAACTCGGGACCGTGGTCTGGGGTTATTACAAAGGGCATCTCCAGGAGCCTCGGCGCCAGCCGGATCCCGTTAATGCCTCCAGAAATACTCCATCTGTGTGGGTGACCTTCGTTGAGAGGGGGATGGAGAGGTGCCGTGGCCCTCGGGGATCCCACCCAAACCATCCGGGCGCGGGGAACCAGGAGGGGGTTTGTGCGGGTTCTGCCCAGGACCCCGCTGTTCGGGTTCACCCCAGGTTACTGCCTTAACTGAGATGGTTTTGAGTCAGAAAATCAGTATCGCAGGGAGTAATCGCAGCCCCTGTGCCGGGGGTCGCGGGCTGGTCCCTGCCAGGGCTGGGACCGGAGGGAGCCCCCGCCGAAACCACGGCGGGACGGGACGGGGCAGCGTGTTCTGAACCACCCGGGACCTTTGATTAATTCGAACAATTTTACTCATTTGAAAGACCAGGGACCGTTGATTAATTAACGGTTCGGAGGGGGCAGGTCCCGGGGCCTCAGACACCCCAACACCCGCCGAATCTCCCTCGCCCCTTCCCCGGCGCAGGGGCGGCGGCGGCCGCAGCAAAAACCGGAATAAAATTAGATTTACCGAGGGACGAGTTCGGGGAGGAACCGCCGCCGCGAACCCCGGCCCCGGAGCGCCCCGCGCCTCCCCTCGGGCCCGCCCGGCCCCGGAACGCCCCCCGCCGGCCGCGCTGCCGGGGGCGGCCTTTTCCCGCGCACACACCGGAAGAGCTCCCGGCTTCCGGCGGCGCGGCCGGGCCCAAACAGCCGCCTCCCGAGGGCCGAGCCGGGCCGAGCCGCCGCCATGGGGAAGCGGCAGCACCAGAAGGACAAGATGTGAGCGGGGCCGGGGTTCGGGGGGACCGGGCGGGGGCTGCCGGGACGGGGGAGGCCGCGGGGCGCCGGGGCCGCCGCTGAGTGACCGCTTTTCCCGACAGGTACATCACCTGCGCCGAGTACACCCAGTTCTACGGCGGCAAGAAAGCAGGTAAGGGGGGTGCGGGGGGTCCCCCGGCCCCGCCAGCAGCGGGACCCGACCGCACACCCAACCGGCGGGGGCTGACGGGGGGCGCGGGTGGGCGGGAAACGGCAGAAATTCGTACAATCACAGAACGGTCTGGGTGGGAAGGNGATGGGGCAGCCACAGCTTCTCGGGGCAACCTGGGCCAGGCTCTCACCACCCTCACACCAAACAAGTTCTTCCCCACATCTCAGCTCCATCTCCCCTCTTTCAGGGTCAAACCCTTCCCCCTCCTCCTAGGGCTCCCCTCCCTGATCCAGAGTCCCTCCCCAGCTTTCCTGGAGCCCCTTGAGGGACTGGAAGGGGCTCTAAGGTCTCCCCGGAGCCTTCTCTTCTCCAGGCTGAACCCCCCCAACTCTCTCAGCCCCCCCTCCCAGCAGAGGGGCTCCAGCCCTCCCAGCATCTCCGTGGCCTCCTCTGACCCCGCTCCAACAGCTCCATGTCCTTCTGCTGGTGGTGGCCCCAGAGCTGGAGGCAGCACTGGGGGGTGTCTCCCCAGAGCGGAGCAGAGGGGCAGAATCCCCCCCCGGCCCTGCTGGCCACGCTGCTGGGGGTGCAGCCCAGGGTGTGGGAGGTTTCTGGGCTGCGAGCGCATGTTGCCGGCCCGTGGCCAGCTTTTCACCTGTAATTTCAGCTGAGGAGGGTACCAGTGCTCTGCAGAAGTCCAATTTTAGTTGTAGTTTTGCAAGGTTTAGTGTGTTTGTCCTTGTCATCAGCAAATTGCCACCCATGTATATAGCAAAATGTAACTTACAAATGTTTCTTGTTTACATAGAATTCTATGTATTTATTTAAATCCTGGGGTTTTTTTTCCCATTAACAGACCTTCCACGAACTAATTTTAGACGTTTGTCATTTGATCACTGCAGGTAAGACAATACATTTACATTCTCATTATTAAATGACACATCTATTCATTAGGCTGTTGACATTGAGCTATTACTGAAGCCGTGTTCTCCTGAGGTAGTTCCTGTCACTGACTAGTGCCTGCTATGATGGCAATGCAGCAAGAAAAAATTCCATTAGAACTGAAGCAATATCTATACTTTCCATGGTTAGTGCCTGCTGAGATTGGATCTGATGGCTAAAAGAATATGGAAGCCATAAAATAATTCAGAACAATTATCGTGTGTTTTCAAGTCTTTTAAATCTGTGTAACTGGGGCTTGGATCTACTTTTCCCTGCTCAGAATGTGCTTGGTCAGTCGCTCATCTTTCCGAGGCAGTGATTAGATAGATGGAAATAACATTTATGCTGAATGTAGAGTTTCCTGCTCAAGTTCTGGAGTGAAAGAGAGGAGTTAGTGGAGGTGGGTTAGAGGTCCTCTTGGAAATGGCATAGTTGGAGAGATTGTCACCCACACCCACGCACTGTGGCTGCCGGGGCTATGGAAGGATCCCGAACAGGAGATGCTGAATGTGGTGGCCAGTTACTCTCTAACCCATCACAGAGCACACGCTGTGTCTGCTTGAGCCATCCATTCTGCTGGTGGGCCCAGCGTGGCACTGGGAGCAGGCTGGGGAGCATCACAGCACCCTGTGTGAGTGCTGGTGGCTTCAAGTTACTGACCTGCACCAGCTCCTTGCACGGATTTTGTTGTTAACCTAATTAATGCAGGATCAGGTAGTGGGTGTTGGCAGCCACTCAGTATTGTCGCTGCTATAGACCTTGCTTTAATGTGCAAGTGAATCAGCAAAGTGTTATTTGCTTCTGTCGTCACGGTTTCCAGCCGATTTTGGTAAAAGGAGTGTGTGCTTTTTCCCTAGTTTGTCCCTGCAGCCGTTTGAATACCCAGTGTGCACCCCCGACGGGACAGTCTTTGACATACTGTAAGTTACCCTCTGTGCTGGGCTGTATTCCTGTGTTGCTGGGTGCCTGGTTACAGCTGCGTAACCATCGCTCGGTCTTAGCAAGTTGGCAAAAATAATCATGTCCATCCACAGTGGTTTCTGATGGTGCTTGTCTCTTACTAATTTATCCTTTCTCTTTTCAGGAGCATTGTTCCTTGGATAAAGAAATACGGAACGAATCCAATCACAGGAGAAGTAAGTAAGGATGGGCACATCCACACCGTGTGTTTCCTTTCGTTGTGGTCAGTTTCCTGTTTAATGCCTGGGAGAAACAAAAATGCTGTAATGAAAGCAAGAGAAATTGAAGGAATGCTGTTTTGAAGTATGGGGTTTGTGAGATCAGCTTTGCTGAAATTACCCTACGGATTTATTAGGGATCTCTTTTAAGCTTAAAAGGAAAAACAAAAGGGCTTCTGGCTTTGAGACCTGGTATCCCCTCGCTGTCGTCCTGCTAACGATCTTTGTAGGAGAAAATAATCCGCCTTGGACTCTGTGTGTGGAAGAAAGAGGAAAGCTGCTTTCTTTTAATTTTTTTTTTTTTTTTTTTTTTTTTTGCGTTGGATTGTAAATAATATGGTGGAGGAAAGTGCAGCTTGTGTCTATAAAATCCCAAAATCTTTTGAGTTATCTCGGCAATATATTTCAGAAAGTTCTGACCTGCCTCTGTCGTGATAGTTCACTGTGAGACTGGGATCTCACGCTGTGCTCAGTGCCTTGGTGGGTTTTCTCCCCCCTTTTTCTGCATAAATGATAATTATGTAGGGATTACTTTGTGTAGTAGTGTGAAGTTGTAAAGCACCAGATAAATATGAAATATTGGAAATGTTTCCTTGTCGGAATTATTATTTTTTCCTGGTGTGTTAAAAGAGAGTGTGGTGGTTGAGAGAGAGCACAGAGGAAGATTCCAAACAGATGTTGCTTCGTTCACTGACTGTCTCTTCCCCGGGTGGGTGCAGTTACTCTCCCGAGCGTTGGGTGGCAGCCGGCGCCCAGGATTGTTGGTGGGTTGCAGATGGCTTTGTGGTAGGAGATTACCCTTGAAACATCTTGTGTTTGATTAAAGATTTTCCCAGCAGACAGATAGGAGCAGAAGCTGAATGCAGAGGCAGCGCTCCACGCTGTGAGCCGGCGCAGGCTGTCTGAGACTCGCTGCCTGCAGTTACCCCAAGCCGCAGGTGCTTCGTGCCGTGGGGAGATGATTGAAGGGCTTTCTTCACTGATGGGGAGGCCAATGTGTTGTTGGGAAGGGATGGAATTAGAGCTATTTCGTTTGTTTTCACCAGCCTCCCACCACCTTGCTGCTCTGTGCGTTCGCTGGGAGTTCTGGGGTGTTGCCAGATGAATTTTTTTGCTCGGAGCAGCTCCGTGACACCTGCTGTCATTCCAGACTGAGAACTGTGATGGGATTTAAAATTACTTTGGGTAAATGCTAGGCAAGAAGCTCGATGTGTGTGATGGCCTTGTGTAACACAGAGGGAGGGAGACGGTGCGGAATATACCTGGTGAACCATAAATGCTCAAATGAAGTCCAACCTTGAGACCTATTAGTGCACCCCAAGCGGTGCTTCTGTGGTCGCTCTGCAGGGCACCCCCAGCCCTCCTCACCACCGTCCGCTCCGTGTTGCCCTCTGTGGGGAGCCCTCTCTTCTCCCCTTTTGCTCAGTGGTGGACTTGCCCGAGGACAAAGGCTGGGACGAAGGAGGAGACGCTTGCCATCGGACACAGTGCACAGCCCTGCTGAGTCCAGCCCTGCGGGGCCATACGGGGCGGAGTAGGGGTCGTGTTTCCCAGGGGGGCAGCTCTGCCTTTGGAAAGGGGAGTGGTGGTGGGGAGGAAGGGGAAGGGGTGCTGGGACAGGGTGGGTAGGTGGCAGAGGGAGTTGTGCATCTCCAGACCGTTCTGCCCTGTTTAACCTGCGTTTGTGTGTGCACCCTCTGTACCCGCACAGCTCGCTGCACAAACCAGAAAATGCTTTCTGTAGTGGGTTGGGGACTCGGAGAAACGTGAAACGCTGGGTTTGTTTCAAAAGAGGTTGAGCCAGATTAGCTGCGGTGCCGTGTTTTGTGCTGTGAGTTATGAAGTCACTGTGCGCAGACTGATGATTCGTCATCGGTGGTGAGGCTCTGGAGAATTCTTCCATTTTTTTGTCCTGCAGTTAAAAATGATAATGAAATCCTTTGTGGCTTGTAGTTCTGTTGTTATGGTTTGCTACAGGCCACATGTTTTCGAGCAGTCAATAGTCTGCTTGGGAGCCGTGTGTTAATGGTGCACTCCCGGTACTGGGTAATTCTGCCTGTCTTATTTATTCCTGGAGTGACCCCCCAGCGGGGAACTGGGGAGCCTCACAAGCATCTGTTTATCCTCGCAGGGTTCCTGGGGCTGGGGCTGTGCTAGTCCTTTATTAATTGGATGTTTGTGAGCTGACCTACAAGTGACTTGTCTGATTCTTCTGTTCTTCTTCTTCCAAGTCCTGAACTATTGGACCAGCCTTCCTTTTTAGAGAAGTTTTGCAATGACAAGATCACAGCTGTTATTTGATTCACTTAAAATATTTAAATTTTTTTTTGCTTTTCCTTCCCTGTACTTCCTCATGGTTTATGGTTTATTACAGCCAGGTCGCTGTGGCTGAATTTCAGCCCCTTTCAAGGCTCTGCATCCTTGGGCAAATACCTCTCTTTCCCTGCATCAGAAGAAGCTCAGGTCTTTGTCCCTTGTTCCCCTTTTCTGGGGGAATGTAGTTCTTCTGGGCAGGTGAAAGTCAGTTCATCTCTGGTGTTTGCTTCTAAGCCTTTGGTCCAGATTTTGTGACTTTTTTAAGTGCATCTACTTTTGAACTCATATAGAGGGCTCACCTGTGTGAATTCTTTCTGTGCCGCTCAGAGCAAGCTACAATCCCTGTGTCTGCTGATGTTCCACAGCCCGGAGAAGCAACCCCGGTGTTCCGGGCCACGTGTGGCTCTGTGGCTGTTGCGTGTGTGTGTCTTGAAGGCAAATGGGATTCAGCTGAATTAATTTAGCTTGGTCTTTAACGGATGCCCAGGAGTCAGGTTGAGAGCTGTGAAGATGCTGCATGGTGGACGTTTGAGAGCAGGGGCCACATTTCTGGTCTGAATGAGGCAGAGCACGGGTTGTGCTGAGCCTGGGCTGGTGCAGGGCTGGGATCCGGAGCTCTGGCCCAGAGAGAGCTGCTTCTGAAGTGGCACAAGGTTTTAGCTTCTTACTAGGTTAAATAGGAAAATTCTGAGGAATTTTTTTTTAGGGTTAGGAAAGCGTTTTGGTTGTGGTGCCTCTGAAGATAACCGTAAAAAGGAGTCTGGGGCATATGAAAACGTAGTGGAAGGCAAAGCCACTGACATGGAAGTGAGGGCTAACCTTGGAGTCGGAAGGCTGGAAGTCTCTGCCTTTCCCCAGTAGGAGATCTGCCCTCCCACAGTTGTGCTCTGTGTACAGCATAAATGTTTGATATTGTTCTCCCACACTCTTAATCCTGTATTTACCAATAAAAATGACTTGAGGTGAGATTATTATGACTAATACGATCAAATAATTACAGCAGTACAGGTGCCTGCCTCCTGCTTCAGCCTGTCTGCCCCAGGCTCTGAGAGCCCCAGAGGTGCGGAGCTTCTCCCTGCGCTGCGCCGGGGCCATGGCAGAGCCCGTGGTGGCACCTCCTGTGGTGGCACCTCCTGGCTCCCCCACTGCTCCCCTTGCACCATGAGCAGTGCCCTTGTTTTATCTTTAAGCATTTGCTTGAAATAAGGTTGGTAGGATGATGCTTGCCTGAATAATCACAGGCACTTCCAAAACCAATAACTTCTTACCCTCCAAAGAAAAAAATGCAGCCAAGTCTTATTTCAAAACTTTGGAAAAGCCCTTCTCAAATACATTTCCTTAAATATATGTATTAGCTCCCAAATGCTGGTGGCTATTGTTACTTCACTTTTTGTGAAAGCATAGTTTCTTTTCAGTTTGATCAACTAAATTTCAGTCAATCTCTTAGAAATCAGTTGTTGGTCTTGAAGTGGAAGGAGCAGAGGAGCTTCCTGACCAGGCTAACGGCGAGGATGTGGAGATCACTCCTTCACTGCTGAGTGTATTAACCCTCTTGAAAAATGAACAAACAACCTTACAGCACCTTTTTTTTTTTTTTTTTTTTAATGCACTAAAAAAGTCTTTGGCTGTCTAAATAAGGGAAATCCTGCCTGAAAAGGATGCAGAAATTAGAGCAAAGGTGAAACTTCCTTAAACATAAAAGTGTTTTTACCATGTACATATTTTGAAAGCACAGATACAGAAATAGAAAGCACTGATAATTGTTTCTTCCCCCGAGAAGGGAATGCACTGAGAAAGAGGGCTTGGGTGTTTTTTGATTCTTCTGCAATATTCTGAATTCTGCAGCGAGTCAGGGGTGTGAGAAATACCAAGTACCGTAGGAACAGGCGTTGAAGTAGAGGTTAAATTCCAGCCAGGGCTTTATAGTTCACTACGAATTGCTCTCCACCTCCATGCGATAATGGGGCAGAGCCTGTGTGTTTTGGGAATGGGTTCCTCTAGGCGGGTTGTGTGGACTTGAGGTGTTGCAGAGTCAGTGGATCGAGAGCGAGGTCCGGAGCAAAGCCTGTCCTGCGGTGAGCCGGGTGGAAGGGGTCTGTGGCCTCAGCGGGGACAGGACGGGTTCAACTTCCACGTGACCCAAAGGGGCTAATGTAACTCCCTTCCTGTGGTTGTGTGGTAATTTACTGCAGATTGCTGCTCTGATTGTGTTATTCCAGGTGTGTGTCTAGATAACGAGCAGCAAATAATGGGTACCATCAGACACGGCTCTGTGGTTGGAAGGTGACCTCCCTCGTGCCAGCCTGGCAGTCGCTGCTGCTGGAACACGTTGTCAGGAGAATGTAATCGCTGCAGATAACGTTCAGTGCGATGCGCTTTCGGAGCACTAGTCTAGACTTTTCTGCAACGTGCTGGTAATTCTACCTTAGGACTCAGATGCTCTTCTAAAGACAGCACACTGCAGCAGGAGTCACATTTTCCTTCTGACTTTTCATTTTTTTTCCCTCTTGAAAAGTTTTCTTAATTCTCACTGTTTCCAACAGATTGTGCTTACTCTGAGCATTCTCGTTCTTTGTCTGGATAGAAAATATTGAGAGGAAAATGCTGTGCAGCCCTCCATAGGCAGGCTACCTCCACGTCAGCTTTCTGTGTCTAGAGTGCTTGGGCTGTCTAATTGAGAGGAAAATAATTTGACCAACTGAGATATTTTTCATTATGTAAATGCACAGAAAAATGCAGAAGTTCCATTTTACTTTCCCTCAACATCAGAGCACAGTACCTGAAACCCAAGTAGTCTGTGGGGCTTTGGGAGTGAGGCATCGTTTGGGTGGATCAGTAACTTCATGTCTCGTTTGGCTGTAGCGTAACTGATGTATAAATGAGAATTTTAATTCTTCTCTCGAGGACTCTTTTCACATACATGTCAGAAGAAGTCAGCGCATCTTCAGCTTTGAAATTCAAAATACATTTCTTAATTTGTCTGATGCAACTCAGTGAAGTCTTCAGATACTGCACAGGTGTGAGTTGCCTCTCTGTCTTCCTTTTGCTAAACTTATTTTTTCCTGTACATTTGAAGTGAAGAAGGGAAGTTTTTTTTCCTTGTTTATTTGTAAGAAAAGTTCCAGTGGGGGGTGGGAATACAGTTTTGTTCTGGTTGAGTAATAGCTTATTACGGAGCAGAGAACAAAGCTTACAGAAATAAAACCAAGGGAAGCTTTGTTGTTGAAAAATGATTCAGACAAATCCAGCTTAGTTGGTTTTCCTGTGCTGCAGAAATAGGGGTGAAATGATCAGGAACAGAAAACTGGAAGGCGCTCTCACAATCTGCCTCACAAACTGCGGGCTCTGCCTTGGGCCGGTGTTTGCTTTCCTCCTGCTGTGGCTGCTCAGAGGTTCTTCTGAGGGTTTTTCATCTCATAGACATCTTCTGTGCATTCTGAGTTTGACCAGCTTAGTCTTGTCTGTATTTGTGCCAGAACTGTGCTTCTCTCTGTTAGTGCTTACAGCTGGGTGTTTGGGACAGAGGAATTCAGTGCTTTCTTGACATTTTCTTGTTGAGACTTGTATTTTCCCGTCAGATGTTCTTCTTGCCTTTAAGTTCTCTGTACCCTAAATGGTCACAGTTGTCCTTCTCCACATCTGTTTAATTTTAATTTATCTTCTTTGAACAGAGCTAATCTTAACCATACACAGTAAGTGCTGGGTGAATGCCTGGTACAGTGCTGGGAATATTTTCTGATCTGTTCCTGAAATACTTTGATATGTTACACATGATAGTGTAAGACAGAAAACAGCTTCAGTGTGTGTGTTGGGACACGGGGGGTACTGTCAGAATATGACAATTTATTGCATTTTCTCTCGATAGCTTGGGTCATTTCAGAAGCAGGTGCTTATTTATAAATAAGAGTTAGCCCAGATGAGCAGTCATTCTTCCTTTCCTTTTTTTTTTTTTTTTGGTTTTGTTTCCAGTTGAGTGTTGCTGCCTGCGTTTCTGTGGTCTGTAGCAGTATTTCGGGCACGGAGGGTCACAGCCACCGTCACTCAGCATCTCTCTCCAGGTGCGGTTCTGTCTGGGGGCAGCAGAGCCAGGCTGCTCGGGTGCCTGGAGCCCCCTCTGAACGAGATGAGCTCTTCCATGTGCAGCAGCTGAACCGTGTCGTCTTACCTCATTTGCCTCAGAAATTATTAGCTTTTAGTCAACAGTCTAAATTAGTTAATATTTGACTAGTGACCATAAATTTTCAAGGCCCCTGGATAGAAATATATGAGGACATGATTCCTGCCTGGAGGAATGACCAGAAAGTCGTGTGTCATGACTGGAAATGGCCATAAAACACAGGGAAGGGGGGGCCAAGGCGGTGGAGGTCCCGGTGAGGTGAATGACCTGGAAGAGGACTCCTTTTTTGTTGGGTTTGCTGAAACTTTCCGACTCTCTTTGTTCCTGACGACCATGTGGTAGCTGTGTCTGTGTGTGTGACAGCAGCGTGCCCAGCACCACGAAGGCTTAGCCTTTATCTGTCCTAAATGGGGGATTTATTTTTCAATTCCCTGTATCTTTGGGAGGCAGCGAGGGTGCAGAAGATGAGATTTGCCCAGACATACTGTTCAAGTGCTTTATCAGAAGGAGACGTTTAGAACCCTCCAGCGTCGTGAGTCACTGTCCCAGCCGCGGTGCCTCCTCCACACCTTGCAGATGGGATCACGCTGGTGATGGGCAGAGTCTGACCCAGTGAGCCAGCTCTGCGCACAGCTGGGTAGATGTGTCTAGTGTTACTCCTCGTGCATTAGTTCCCTTACAGCAAACAAGTATTTACATCTAGGTTTTATGGACCGAACAGATGGTCTCTTTTTTTTCCTTTTCCATGTTTTGGTGGAAGTGTGCACATTGGATGGCGTTTTGTGATGATGACACTTGAAAATCCAGCAGCTGTGAAACGCTCTAGCCTTAAATGAGATGCAGCATGAGGTTTCCCACAGATCCTGACCTCCCTTTTTTTCACTAAAATTGGAGAGTGGCTTTTTGATGCTTGTGCAAAGCTTAGTTTTGCATGAACCGTGTTGTATTTGGCTGGGGGTCCCTGGGTTGATGGACTTGTGCCTGCATTAATGCTGCAGATTTCATCTCGCACATGAAACTACACATCTTTTTCTCATGGTAATTTCTGTTAATGTACTCTTTGGGAGAGCAGCATTATTGCTATTATCTGTGAGCCATGTGTGTTATCAGGCATATCTTTATGATTCTCTGGTCAAGGCTTTGGTGACCATATGGTGTCTGTTTAATTAAAAATTAAATATGGAAATACAGTGGTCTGGAAGTGGGTAATGAGGGATCTTTTCTGTCCATTTCCAAACCAGTTCAGTAGCAGATGAGAGCTGCAGTTAAACAGCAGCTTCATCCAAGACTGTGAACTGTGGGTATCTTTTTAGCATTTGGTAGACAGTTGCCCACGTGATGAATATCTACCATTTTTGCTGTTGAACTGAACATAGAAACAATACCTTGAATTCTGAGACTATTCTGGCCTCCTGGCTGCTGACCTCAAATTTTTCATGAAATATTAAACTACATGAAGATGGCTTGTCTTGTTAAAACAGTGCTGCTGTTTCCAGTCACATTCCCATAATGTATAGACTTGCTGAGGATTTCCAATACCTTTTTATCATCATTAAATCCATTTACAAGATCTGAAAAAAGTAACATTATAAATGGAGTTATTCCAATACTATTCATTCAATTCATATCCTCATATTTCTTGAAGGTTTTATAGCAGGCAAATTGTAAGAGGGCTTCTTAAAATGTGAAGGTGTATGCAAAGAGTAACAGGTCTCATCTTTAAAGGGACCAAAGAATTTAATAGAAAATGAATTTGCTGTTCTTAAGCTAAATTTGGTACTTGGTAGGCAACATTGTGTTTTAATATTGGTATTTGGTTTGGCTTTCTCTTCTGTTTGAGTGTTGCTTGTTTTGGTGGGATGAGAACCAAGCAAATGGCCAGGCCAGCACTGGATGGTTTTGTCCTCGTGTTGCCGGTGAGTTCAGACATGACACGTTTGTGTTCCCCACACGGGGTTGCTGCGTGCTCCTGCCAGAGGCCGTTCAGAAGGGTGTCCCATCCCCAAGCGCTGAGCATTTTAACGCTAACTCATTACCGCTGGTAGAGCGGGACGGTCTGTATTTGCTACATACAACTCTTGCCGCACGTCAGCAGCTCTACCCGTGTGTGGGTAGAGAATCAAACGAGCCTGTTTTGATTGCTTTTCAGGCTGGTGTGTATCCAACAGGGTCAGAGCGTCATTAACCAGGAGAACATGCAGCCACAGACCAAAGAGGTTCAGAGAGTGTAACTAATTGACGCGCGGGGATTGTAGGTCAGATCTTCACGAGACACACGGCGATGGCAGGGGATGATTTCACTGGAAACAACCGGCGTGCTTCACCCACGAGCTGCCCCACTGCCCCACTGACCTGGGCCTCGCAACAACCTCTGCTGTGGGTACCGGGAGAGGACGCCGCCGGTGGGGACCCTGCAGGAAGGGGTGCTGGCAGAGGGGGCGCGGGGCGATGGGGCTTCTTGCCGCCGCGGGGAAGTAGGTCATGGCCAAAAGTAGCCTTGGCTGCTGCGTGGGAGCCTGCCTGCGAGAGGGGAGTCAGCTGAGAAAGGAGCTCACGCCGTTCCGGGGGCTGGTTTTCAGCCCTTCCTCGCTGCGGAGCAGCTGGCACTACGTGCTGTGACACGCGTCTGCTTTCCAGTATTCTCGCATGAAATATTTTTAGAAGTGAATATGCAGCTCTTATTCCTGCTTAGGGGAAGTGGCGCATGCTTGTGGCCTTTTGCTTTTGTTAGGAATGTAGAATTTTAATTAGATCAAGGGTTTTTAATAAACATTGTTTTTTCCTTGATTTCTTCACTGGAGGTGGGCTGCAACTGGATGGTAGGTGTGTGTCAGGGCAACTCAGGTTGGAAATAGTTCTGAACTCGAGCTGTGTATGCAGTATTTGAGCTCTCTTATGCTTTATTAGTAATAAGAAATACATGAAAACAAGTACTTTAACTCATTTTAGGACTCATTCACTCCTGCTGTCTCTTCCCATGAAGACTGGTGCCTGTTTGTGGCATAATGGTCATTTCCATGGCAACAAACCCTGTGATGGTGCTTGGAAAGCTTTGGCTTTTGGTGGAGAATAAATAAAAGCAGATTCACCCACATGCAAGATAACCCTGTTTCCATGTGAAATGAAGAAATTGAGAGGCAAAAAAATACGATACAGGTTTTCTATATCATGTTCTTTCATGGTTTCTCCTCTGCGGCAGCTCCATGCGCAGTTGCCCGATGCTGCAGCCTGGCCTCGGGCACTGAGCTGCCTCGGGAGGCCACGGCAGTCCTCTCTGGCAGATCATCCCCTGGCTTTGCTGCTCTGGAGCTCCAGGGATGTCCTTTGACAGAACACTAACTCCCCCTCTTGTCTTTCCATGCATTAAGACATGTTAATCAACTTTGCAAAGTATCTTTGAGATTCTGCCCTAACTGTAGTTTCCCCACGTGTTTTCTCATGTACAACTCTCGGTCCGTTTCCATCCCGTCTCATAAAAATCCCTTATCAGGAGGTGTCCCCATGGGCCGGCGCAGGAGTGCTCGGGGTGGAACCGCCTCCAGCTGAGCCGACGCGCGGAGCCGCTCCAGGGGCCCTGAGCTGAGCTGCCGAGTGCCCTTCTTGGGCTCGAGCTGGAGAGGAGGCCAGTCAACGGCAATACAAGTTTATAATGTTCATGCAGCGCTTCAGTGTAAAGGTCTCATCCTGGAACAGGACTCCAGGCAGCGCCTGTATTTCAACTCCTATAGGAAAATCACTATTTTTTAATGTACTGTTGACATCTATGACTGTAGAAGTGCTGGTCTCAGTGGGGAGCAGATGCCAGCAGGAGCAGCTGATGCACCACGAGTAACCGATGCTGAAAACTAACCTTTTTCCATGCTATGGAAAGATGTGACCTGAAATACCATGCTGTTTCCCTGGGTGTGCAGTAAGAGTCGGAGGACTTGGCAGCACTTCTAACGATACATCATAGGCTGACAGGTGACACAGTGCACTGCAGCTTTTCCTGCTTTTACAGTCTGTACAGCAGCTTAGTCTGTCTTTCCCACTACATTTCTGTCAAGGTATAAATCTGAATCTCATGCTAAACTGTTTCTTAGGGAACTGTTTCCATTTTTGATAAAGATGATCTGCTCATATGTTTGGGGGATAGCTCAAGTCTGCCAGGAAGATAATTCGAAGGCCTTCCTTCAAATTACCCGTGTTGCCAGTGGTCGTATTTCTAAAGAAGCTTCTTCTGGAACATAGTTTTTGGGCTGTTGCATAACATGTGCACAGATGGATGCTGCTTTGTGTTAATCAGTTGTTTAGGTTGAACAGAGCTGTCCAGGATCATATGTTCATTTTGGCAACTCTGCTGTTCCCCCACTACTTCTTTGACAATTTTGTTCTAGTAAGAAGATAAATAAATGAATAAAGCTCTGCATTCACTTAGTCATTTCAGAGGCTGCCTTTGCCTTTGATGTCTGTCTTTGTGCCCCAGCACTGTGCAGATGTTGGGGTTTGGGTTTTTTTTTTGAGAATCCACTTTAGGAAAAGCAGCAGGACTGGTCTTCCATTGCCGAATTAAATTACTATAACCTAACCTGGTCTCTTCCCTTCCCCATCTTATTCCTGCTGGCCCTCGTTGCTCCTCTTGTGGATAAATGAGAGAGACGGTCACCCTTCTGGCAGCAAATGGGCTGCCACTTGCCTGAAAACAACTTGAGAAGTGCCTTCTTATCAAGGACTGAGCCCAGCAGGTCGAAACGTGTGCTCTCCCAACCGAGACTGTGAACGTTGATCGGGCAGGGAAAGCCCACCCACTTCGTTTCACCGGGATTTGTTACTGCTCTTGGCCGTAATGATTGAAGGAGCAGCGTCGGCAGCGCGGCTGGCAGATCTCCACTCCTGGCTGTGTGTAAGGAGCTGTCTGGGTTATGAAAACCTCCCTCACCTGGTCAGGTGTGCGTCTGGAGACGAGAACCCCTTCTTCCTTTTAGGAGGCCGGTGCTGTGTGTGCTTTTAACCATCAGTCTGGCAGTGAACCTGTCCCTGATGGCTGATACACTCAGGGCTTGTTGGTTTTTCTGGGCTGGTGGGGTGGCCCTGGTCACGGTGAGCCCTGTTGGTCACACGCCGACCCTCTGCGATGGCCACAGGCCCTGTGGTGTTACCAAAGGCCCCCTGTTCTTTGGGGCGTGCTCACAGCTCCGTGTCTGCTCACCCAGAAGGGTTTGCCAGCCCAATGGCTCTTCCCTCCCCGAGTCCCCTCTGGAGAGAGGGCATTGGAAAATGCCGCAGGCGTTCTGAGGAAGGGCAGGAGAGCAGGAGCCAGCTCAGCTTGGGATGTCCTCTCTGGCGTTGGAGAACATCACCCTGGCCTCAGCTGCCATCTTGGCTCCTTCTTCCTGGAGCTGCTGCCCAGGGATTTGGTGGCCGAGGATCCCTCCTGGGTCTCCCTTCCTGGCCCCAAGCGCCTCGCCGGAAAATCTGTGCCTCTCTTTCTCTTCGTTATTGCTCATTACCATGTGGGCTCTGCTACATGTTTCCTGAAGTAAAAGAAAAGTCACAGTTATTTCAGAAAAGGCAGTGAGCTTGATCGCCGGAATGGTTTGCTGGCCTTAGTGTCCCGTCAGAGGTCCCTCCTGACCCGCAGCCGTGCTCCTCGCCTCGCAGCGTCCCAGGCAGACCGCCCCTCGGTGTGTGCTCGGGCAGAGCCGCACACCCCCGGGAGCCTTTTCGCTCCGGTAGCTCCGTCCCGTGTCAAGCTGCGAGGCTGGAGATGAACCGTACCCCAGTTCTCGGGCTCGGGGAGCCTTGTTTCTCTGGGCTGTCTGCGACTTGAATTCCCAGGGTTCTCATGACTCAGACAACTTGCAATATATTATTAATAAATTATGTGCTATTAAAATCCTAACAGTGATGGTACAGTTTCCTTTTATTTCCATGGTTAGATTATGTTATCATTAATTTTTTTTAACTTTTCATTTTCTTTAGAAACTAGATGCCAAATCACTTATAAAGCTGAATTTTGCTAAAAACAGTGAAGGTAAGTGCAGTAATTTTCTGTGTGTGTTTTTTTTTTTTCTTGAGTGTTTTAATAAATCCTGGTTTGTCTTACTCATGATAAAGTTACGTAGTTTGTGTTTTCTATCATGGTTTTTACTTTTTGAGTAGAACAACCGCTTCTTGTGAGTGATGTGTTTACCTTTACAGTTCCACTTCTGGTTTTCTTTACACTGGGGAGCTGTATATTACTCAGCAATTTCACTTTACGGGAGCTACTACTGCAGTAAGGTACTATTGACTTCAGGAAAAATTTTCAGAAAAGGCTAAATTTCTGTAATATGTTATTTTTTTTCTAAGTTGCCTATGGCATTATTTGCTTTTCACTTGGTTTTGAGCAACTTTTTATTTATAAAAAGAGTTAGACTTAAATGAACACATGCGATTTTATGAACAGCAGCACACAAGAGTGGAGCCTTGAGTTTTATTTCTGCAGGGTCAAAGATATAAAATCTGCCATCTAGGAGAGGATGCTCAGAATAAAAGAGAGGAGTGGAGATTAATTCGTCTTTTACGAGGCAGATAATGATTTCTTTGAAACAAGAGTGGCAAGGATTAGGTGGGAATGAAATTCTCGAGTGTCTGTCTCCTTATCTTACCAATAGCCCGTAAACTACAAGGGCTTTTCTCTTGCTGATGGATTTCTTCTGCGTTTTGTGTTCCACCTGTCTCAAGAGCAGGGTGTTAAAAACTGATCAATAGTCACCACGGCCAAGGTTTTTGAAAGATACTGCGATACTGTGCTTTCCTTAAAGAAGCCCAGTTCGAATGCCTGGGTGGAATGATGGCAGCCACATGGCCTCGGAAGCCTTCTCCTTAAAAATGTGCATTTCCTGTTCTGAACCGATCCAGGGAAAATGCAACAAAAGACGAAGAGTAAAATGTTGCATTTCTGTCTATCAGCAAACTCTTCTTTATTTCTTAACACGTAGAATGGTTATTATGTATGTAGGATCTTCTCTTCACACCAGTACAATGAAAAAGGTCTTCAGATACTGCAGTTCATTCCGTTTAATGATCCCTCTTTAGCTGAGAACCCGCTGTCCAGACCAAGGAGAGTGTGCCCTCAGCAGCTCTGCTGTTGCTGGAGGTGGAAACGTGGTGATTTGCTCTTTTTGAAGCAGCTGAATGAGGCCTCCCCTTTTACCAGCATGTTTCTGTGTCTGTCAGCTGGGCCATGCCCTGATGCCACTTGCAGAAATCCCTCTCTGGGCTTTCTCCTGGATTTCAGCCCCTGGTGGGAACGGCTTTCCTTCAGCGCTGGGGCATGAAGAGGAGCAGCCCTGGGCTTTCACATGCAGCTGCGCATGGGTCAATGCGCTGTCTGCAGGTGCTGTGAGCAGTCTCTGGACTGGTCTCCACACTGGTTTGCCTTTTCAGGTGGTAATTAGGGGGAAAAAGAACCAAATAGGCCCAACCTACTTCAAAAATCTCACCCAAACCCCCATCTCTAGCAAACTGATCATGTCTTAATAACCTACTTTTAATGGTTTTCTGCAGAGATCATCCAGACATTTTTCTTTTCCCTGTGCCTTGCCTCCCATCAGTTTGCTGGTGGTTGACGTGCTTAATATTTATGCTGACCCTCCTGGGAAAATTCACAGCTTGATTAGAGCAGAAGCTGGGCTCCTTATTGAGTAACGTGTTTGGATTTAATGGCGTTCTGCTTGCCACATTTGAATACAAAATGCTCTCCTCTCCCAAAAGCTCAGCAGCTGCTGTCAACTTTTTTGTTGGATATGAACTAAACTTTTATTCCTGGGAACAGCACTGAAAATGTTCAATGAAAAAAAATACCAGCACTGGGTGCGTTCCAAGGTACAGGGGTCACTCCCTCAATAGAGAATTGATAACAACAATAACATTATATCGTGGTACTTCATTGATATCAGGCAAGTTGGACAAAGGTCTGTGGTGGGGCACTGAGGGCAGCAGATTTCAAACCTGCATTTTCATTGCTTGCTTTATAATTTTTTTTAAGTGTTACTTTTTCTATTTGGTACTGAAGAGTTAAAGTGTAGTTAAAGGACCGTTAAATGCACACTGAAGTGACACTTTATATTAAAAATGAATATAAATATTATTCAAAGAGATAATAGACATTATTTATTTCAGAACAGTCGCAGGGACTTCATGCCAAACTTAAACTTTTTTACCCTCCATCAGGTAAATACCACTGTCCGGTGCTGTTCACTGTATTCACCAATAACTCCCATATTGTGGCCATCAAGACAACTGGAAATGTGTTTGCCTACGAGGTAGGTTCTCTGTTGCATTGCATTACTAGTATTTGATATTTGATGCATTTCATTCAAGATCACAAAATGCTTTAGAAAGGCATGTATTTCTTATTCTGTTCTACAGCCAGGAAAATTAAAGTATAAGGAGATGAACTGACTTCACAAATTATTGTCTGACTTTTGCCTTCAAAAATATGAACAACCTTAGAATATGATTTAAAAGATATTTTTGAAACCTTTTCCTCAGTTAATCTGCATGCACTGTCTTGTAAATCAAAATGAGTAGCTCTGATATGCCTCCTCAGTTGAATTAATAGACAAATGTCCTGTTGTCTTCTTTCTGATACAGAGTCATCACGAAAACACAAATTGCCTCGTTTCTATTCATATCAATAAATAAAAAAGGGTATTTTAACTGGATCTGGGGAAAGAGCGGAGAGAATGCCTTAATGGACACTTGAACTGCATTTTTATTTGTGTTCTGTGAACATTTGTGTGAACCCAGGTGGAATTTATTGTTAAAATAAACCATATTTTCTGTTCCTTCTAGAAGCATGATGCTTTGATTGCTGTGGTTAAAAGGCAGGAATGAGTTTAAGTGCAGTCTTTGTTAAATGCTTGTCGATATTGTGAAACTATTGCTCGGTTTGGTACAATTTATGATACTGGGCTTCCTAAGAAGCCTTGCCAAGAGGGTCCGTTTCTCATACCGTGAACTGCTTGAAGTGTTTTGTTAGCATTTATCAGTTTGCTATAAGCACAGAATTAATTTACAGACTCCTGGAGGCACTAGAAAAATATTGTCACTTTCATCCAAGGAGAACAGAGGACATTTGGGTGAAGGGGACAGATTCTGTTCCTCTGCAGCAGAACTCTGGAGTTGTCTCCCTGCGCCACGTATTTGTTCATAACAACAAAGCATTTACTCCACGTGGATTCTCACTGTGAAATGACGTGCTGCTGCTTTGCTGAGCGCTGTTTAGTTTTCTCAGGTGACCAGAAGTGTTGGTGCCAGCTGGGAGCAGCAGTCGGGCGGCCAGTGCAGCTCTGCTGCTGGGCGAGCTGGCCTGGGACACGCGTGTGTCCCCGGGGTGCTGGGGGAGATACAGACCCCTTGTGAAAGCTCTTGTCTTGTACCGGCTGTAAAATACTTCACTTGGAAAACTGCCAGCAAGTTTTCTTTATTTTGGCAGTACTTTTACAATGAATTTGGTTAAGATGATATGCATCTCTATGGAATGGAGACTGCAAGGTTCTTTTTTTTTTTAAAAACAAAAACCAAACCACACAAACTGTAGTTTTGCAGGGGTGAAAGACAAAAGCTTCTCATCTATTAAAGCACACAATGCAAATACTGCAGCTGCCATTGAGAATGAAGAGTGACATTGTTTTCTTTATCATTTGTACTTTAAAGTTTTATTGGCATCACGTATTTACTTGTAATTTTTACACGTTAGAATCCAGTTTTTAATATCTGTGCCTTTTGCCCGGCCATTAGGCAGTTGAGCAGCTGAACATAAAACCAAAGAGCTACAAGGATCTTTTGACAGATGAGCCCTTCACTCGGCAGGACATTGTGACACTGCAGGTAAACCTTTCTCTCTGTTACATGCCTTAAAATACAGCTTTTTGGGGGAGGATGAAATGTGGCTGTGTACACTGTTACAGCAGGAATCTAGAGTAACTGAACAGAGAAACATTGTGTGTGTGTCTTGGAGATGGGTAGAAGGGGAACTGCTGGATTTTCTTTGTTATCCAGATGAGCCACAAGGATGCCATGTAACTTAGAGCTTGACAAATCTCTAGAGTGGTTATTGTGTGCCTTTTAGAGAAGGCAATTGTTCAACTTTGTAAGTTGAAGGAGAAAAATCAAACTGCACAGAAAAAGCCAAGGACGCCATGTAAAAATGTGAATTTTGACAAATGTATTTGCAGTTGCTTACTATTTCACTGTATCTGACTGAATATAAGATCTTATGTGTAATCCGAAGTTTTGGATATGAAGCTACGCATAGGATTTTGGCGTTTTTTTTTTTCCATTAATCTTACCTGAAAAATTGCTGTGACACCTCTGAGTTGGTGTGAGACTT
This sequence comes from Calidris pygmaea, assembly GCA_003697955.1. NCBI lineage: Eukaryota > Metazoa > Chordata > Aves > Charadriiformes > Scolopacidae > Calidris > Calidris pygmaea. The sequence goes on along the minus strand of QJSC01014800.1, from coordinate 690,295 downwards.
AACAGAAGTGCATTGGGAAAAGACTGGGTAGCAGAAAGGGAAACATAATATCCAGAATCATCTTCAGCTCTTGCCAGCCGACAGCCCGTGGTCTGTTACCAAAAGAATCCTGTTTCAGAATGGAAAGTATATAAACTTTTAGGAAGTCAGCATGTGACATTATGACTGAAGTTGATTGCCTGAAAGAGTCGAAGCTTTAGAAACATATTTTTCATAGACTGTTTCTCTGAATGTAGAGTAAAATAAGCAGCAAACCCCAAATTCAAACAGCATTGTAAATTTCAGAGTGTGAAAGATACTAACTTGATTAAAAGTAGGCATTTTTAAGCTTGCATGATTTCAAAATAGGGGGAAAAGATTCAATGATCATAATTACTGGAGTCATGAGTTTAGTATGCGCCTCATGAACAGTTAATTGCCGCTAACCAAGACTAATACTGTCTAATTTGAATAGAAAAATATTTTTCATTTATGTCTAAATTTAAATGTATCCCTTCTTCCCTACTCCCTAGCGCTGAGCAGCGCATTTATAAATATTTTTCCTCTGTTCCTTTGGGCTTATGGCTGTTCAAGCTAATGCAACAAAGTAAAATGTTTTTAATCCAATGGAAGCAAACCCCGTAGCTTTTTCAGACTGAAAGCTCCCAACAGAATGTTATTGGAATGTAACTGCGTGGTTGCTAATGGATTTGGAACGGTAAAAAAAGACAACATGAGTGACTAAAAGTGTTTCTGTGCATCAGTGTGGAAAAACAAATTCTTTTTAACAAATAATTGAAATGTGAAATCATTTAAAAATATTTTGGTGTGTTTTGTAGGTTTGGAGCTGAACGTATGTATAAAATGCATAGTCCTGTCACACGCCCAGCTTTGATTTTTCATTGACACAAACAGATGCTCTAGTCCCCTAACTCTCCGAGTGCAGTAGCTAGTGATCTGGGTGTTCCCTATGTGGGTTTTTGTCAATGATTTTCACCTTCACTCTGTTCTTGACATGTTGGGTTTCTCTCTTGCTTGGAGGGATGTGTCCATTAACAGAAACTGAGTGTGGTTGTTGCCCGGTCACTGGTACAGCCATGTGGCTGTGTGGGGGTCACAGCCGTACACCGCCTGTACCTCTCTGGGTCCGTTTAGGATTTCATAATGTGTGAGTAAGTAAACAGCTCATTAGGGATTGGTGTTAGCTGCACTTCTGTAGCATACGATCTTGTCGCCTACTCTTCTCAAATCAGTTCAGAAACAGCCAACCTTGGGGCTGGGCTGGCAGAGACTGTGACCGTCTGAACGCTGGTACCGGCTCCCGATTGACCCTTCACCCCATTAGCTCTTAAATATTTTTTCCGAGAAAGGATTTTCAACCAACAGGCTAAAATGGCTTCGGGGGTTGGACGGGGGTAAGAGCCGTTGGATGCACGGCACAACCCCCGGCCAGCTTGGGGTGTACCCCGATCTCCCCTGTGCGGAGCCTGCCCGGCCCTGCCCGGCTTTGCTGGGGCCAGAGTGCAGCCTAAAGCGCTGTGACGAGCCCGGGTACTCAAACTGCTTATGTATATGTGGTATAGGAATCTGTTGTTATTTTCTCATGGTGTTTTCTGCATGTAAGTTGTTGACAGACCGGCCGGCATCTCCCCCGCGAGCTCTCTTGCTGACAGCGCGGTGGCGTCCCCCTGCCAAGCTCTGCCACCTGCGGCTCTGTCCCCTCGCCAGCCTTCCTGCCTGCAATCTGCTGCGCTTCACTCTGCCCTGCAGCTCTGCCCCAGCCCCGCTTCTCTTAAAAACCCTTCGGTTCCGCCCTGAAATTCATCACTTCACTGTTTTCCCATTCCCCGGTGTAAATTGAGTTGTGGGGTGTGTGAGGGAGCTGGTAACACTGACCCCGCTGTTTGGCAAAATGGTAGGTACAAAGGAAGTTGCTATAAAAAACATTCTTTGCTTGGCAAAAAGCAGCTGAATAGGACTGTCTGTAGTAGCTGTGTTTATCGATAGAAAAGAGCATTTCCAGAGGCTGCCTCTGAGGGTCCTGGGAAGCCGATGGGGTACCTGTGTGTTTGGTAGTGAAATGCAACATGGTAAATAGAAAATTTGAATAATGTCTGTTTACAGATTATTTGTATGATCACATTTTTCCTTATTGACACATAAAGGGCAATCTGGCAGCTGCTAGCAATTGACCTCAAACCTGACCTCTCTCTCCTAATGTATATAATTAAAAACAAAACCAAAAAAAATTTTGCTCTTTTCAGAAGAGAGAGAATTGCATAAAATTCTGTGTTCTGTTCTCAGTGCTAAACATTACTCAAACACTAATCATAATCCACCCGTTAGCTTTTCTGCTGGGCTCCATCTCAGCTGGTTGCTTTGATTTTAGTGATAGTTATTTGTGTCCTATTGCTGCTAAGTTTACTTGTTAAAAGGGACAAATTATTTTGGATCTTGAACGAGAAAAAGCAAAATCACAGCACTATCTTAGATCTTTGATGTGCTTCTCTTTGTGAAGGAATCCGCAGTGCTTCCCCCACTTAGATGTGCAGAAATTGCTTTTTTCCCTGCTGAAATGGAGATGCCCCGGGGTAGAGCGCGGCAGTTCCTCATCAACATATGGTGGTGTCACCCTCCTCGGGCGGGAGGGGAGGAGTAATACCATCTCCTGGGGTGCAAGATGCATTTCCAAAACCGAGTGCAGTTACTCAGGCAAAAGCTGTCACAGATTCTGGTTAGTATCTTGGTGATAACAACAGAAATATGTGTGACAACATTCCATGTGAAACCCTTCCTAGACATCCCCGCTCTTGGTACGAGTGGATTTTTTAGACTGCAGCTCTTTACCCTCAGGTTGCAATTTCCTTCTCTTAGCTGTGGGATCTGGCCGCAAACTGGAGTCCAGCTTTCCATCCTCTACACCGCAGGTGTGACTTTTTCCAAGTTTCTCTCTCTGTGTTTCAATCTCACATTTTGCAAATTATTCTTTGTGTACCGATGTGGAACTCGACAGCGAGCACATCAGTGGGTGCAGCCCAGATCCCCCCTCTCCCGTGTCGGGGGGCAGCTGGAGCACGGAGAGCAGCAGGGTCAGGCTTTGCTGCTGTTAAAGGGAAATAAAGGCTCGTGGTGTAACATGCTCCCGTATGTCAGTTTCATTGTTCCTGCACAGCTAATCGGCCGTGGACACGACACGGTTCTCGACAAGCTGCTGAACACCGCTGGCGTTGGTGGCAGGGAGCATAACTAATGAGCGGAGTTGGAGGCAGCCGAGCTGCACTCCGTTAATTGATATTTCGCTCCTCGGCTATTTGTCGCTTGTTGGTTGTGTGGCAGAAGGTGGGAGCAGATGTCCTCGCGGTGGCTGAGGGTGAGGGCTCTTTGGGGGGACGTGCTGGGACGCGGCGGAGCCGGGGGGCGAGGGGAACCCGGCCTCAGCGAGAGCCCGCGGTCCCTCCCCACGCCGGTGTCCCCCTGCCCTCCTGGGGCTGCGTGAGGGTGTCGGGGTGAAGCTGTTTCCCTGAGTCGATGATACGGGAAAATTATAGGGAGGGGGGGGAAAGTGGAATAAAACTTGAGATTAAGTGTTTTGAGAGCTCAGCTTTCAGGAAAACATCAAATACGAGATTTTTAATAGTCGTGATAGTTAGCAACTCTTTGAAGTCTGTATCTGTGTTAGTAATTTGCTAAACTTCAGTTTATGGTTTGTAACCTTAATAAGAAAGGCCCCGAGACTGCTACCCATGGTAATTTGAATATGTATTTTTAAGCATGCTAAGGCAAACAAAAGTAGGCCAATTTATTCTTTGTGCTTCATCTTCCCTCCTGGTTGCTGTGTGCTGACACACAACTCGGTTCTTTAGGCCCGTGGGCTTTGGGCCCTGATCTCCACAGGAAGGGGCGTCCGGCCCTTCTGGGGCCAGGGGCGGCCGATCATTCGTTAGGGCTGAGGGCTTTGACAGGGGGGTCTGTCCGTCCGTCTGTCCCTCGGTGGCACTGCTGCCATTCCGTGCCAGGAGCCCTCAGGAGGCAGCAGAGGGACTGGCCAGGCTGGCTATTAGCCTGCAGGCGGTTTTCTTCCTGAAGTGGTATTTCTGAAGAACATCCCCACTTTTTTTTTTTTTAACTTACATAGACCTGCCGTAAGAGGAGGTGTACGTTGTGTATGCTGTGCTGCAGGACTCGTTTCCACGAGAAAGGAGCTGGTTCCTCTCCTGTGCAGCAGAGGCCATGCCGGTGGGACCTGCTCCTGCTCCGGGGATGGCAGGGAACGGGCCCGGTTAGAGCCAGCGCTCACCCCCACTCACAGAACGCGCGTTTGTCTCTTCTAATCAAACTAGTTCTAATCAAAGGTCTCCTACTGTATCACGACACTGTATTTGAGAGGGAATTGATCAGTCCACTGCTTGTCCTGGCGTCCTGTGTAAGACAACACTCAAGTTCCAAGTTGAGGACCAGTTTTTGAGGTTTTTTTCCCCTGAAGAGGGAGGCTGGTTTGGGAGTAGCCGTGTGGGCTCTGTCCTCGGACCCTGTGGGTGCCTGGGGTTTGGGGAAATCCCCTGCAGGGAAGGAGACAAATGTTTTCTCCAGAGAAGCTCAAGGCCTGCAATCAGGCTGGTTAAACCTGGTAAATCTGGGAATGAACTGTGGCTGTGGAACAGCTCGAACTCCTCTGATTCATGGCACCCCGAGCACAAAACAGTTGGTTTCATAAGGCACTGGCAGTTGCAATGTCCTTTTTATTTTTAAACAATCAATAAATCAGAAAAGCAAGAAGCTTTATTTAGAGGAATATGGCAAAGGTGTTTTCTGGTTCTCTGCCATCTTGCCCTTCAGCTTTGCCGTCAACAGCAGACCTGGGCATTGCTACAAATCCATTTGTCTCTATTAATATTAATACACAGATTATTTTTTTCCCTTTTCTGGAAAGGGTAAGCAGGATTCCTTCCTTCACCTTCTGAGGCGGTACGTTTATGTGCAGGGCGATGGTTTCTGTCTGGGAAAGCTGCAGCTCATGGTTACTGAAGAGTGTTTGGGAGGAGCAGCCCGCTCAGCAAACAGCCCTTTGGCCAGCCCTTCTCCATGCTGGCTGTCAGAGAGCAAGGCTGAAATTATCTCTAGTCATACATACATAAGTAGGTATGTGAGGTAATAAATAATAAATACAGCTGAGTCCCAGCTTCAGAGGATACCAAAATGGCTAAAAAACCACAAAATGGTTAAAAAAACAGGTCCACATTTCCTGTTCCTTAGTAGTTTTATTTAAAGGTGATCTGTTTCTAATGCAAGATCTTAAAGATAAAATATCTTTTTTTTCCTTTTCTTTTTTTTCTTTTTTTCTGGCAGTCCATGTCTTGATGAAGGTCTGTCGGAGGCATGTAGTGGGGCAGGACACGATAGAGGGGACAGCAGAAAGCCAGAAGGTCACCATTAGGGTGCAGAATCATATAGCTTCATTTCTACTGCCGTTAGTAAAAACTACCAGCAGTAAAACTGAAAATGCACTCTGTGGTGGAGACACACCATTTCAGGCATGAATGAAAGGCATGATTAGATCATTTAGTAAGTGATGGAGCTACCAGCTCTGCTTGTATTAATCATTACTTTTAGCAGAGATGGAGTTGTCAGAACTTCTTACCGGCAGTGGTGGTCTGAGAAGCTTTGTTAAATTTCTTTGGGGTTATACTGCTCATGTCAGTGTCACAGTTCTTTACATAATATGTTGCATTATTTTTATCCTGAACCCAAAAATATTGCGTCTTATTCTGATGTTTTGGTATTTTAGATTTGAATTGTTTTCTGTAAGACAAGATTTCCAGAAGTGACTGTGTGTCTTGGGCTGATGTTTTGACCTTTCTGTGCTGCAGAGGAGCTCGAGGAGAAAACCTTGAAGTCATTGTAAGAAGAGGAATAAGGACTGTTTAATAACAGTATAATGTAACCTAGATCACCAGCAGGCATTGCTTGTCTCGCTGTCTCTAACAAAAGGTCAAAGTTATGCAGAAAGTCGCCTAGAGATAGTATAAAGACTCACAGTTAATGGACTGTGTGTTTTTGCTGTTCTCCTTGAGTGGTCACTCAATAGTTTTCATAATACCACTTTTTGTTGCTTTTTTGTTATTTTTTACTTTTAAACATAATTCTGTAAGCACAGATTTCACTGTTAGAAAGAAAAACCAATCAAAGCAGTTCTGAGTCAACGGCTTGCTCTGAGGTTTATTTGTATTTGGAATGCATTGCAGAGCTTCACAGAGCGGCTGCGAGCGGGAGGAGATGGCTCGTGCAGCTTTGCATGGAGTAAGCTTACACCAAACCACAGAAGGAAGGAAAGAGTCGGGGGATCGCAGCTCCTCGTTCTCCCTTCTCACCAGGATAGGGCAGACTCAGCATAGTTCTGTTGGTAACTTCTGTAGGCAAAATATGTGTAATATTAGGTGTGGGACTAAATTCCAGATCCCTATGGGGCCTATTGTGAACAGGCTCATTGCCAATGTCGCTTGGGGTTGATGACATTATATTTGTGTCATCTTTCTGTGTTTGGAGGGTACAGAAGTTATTCGCTCTCTCCCTATTTGTTTATTATGGTGGTGTTTGCCGTTCAAACCAGTCTGTTGCATGGAATGGGTGCCTACCAAGCTCTCTGATGTTTGGGTTTTTTTCATTATTATTTTCAGGATCCAACAAACCTGGACAAGTTCAATGTCTCAAACTTCTTTCATGTTAAGAACAACATAAAAGTGATTGATCCAGGTAAGGATGAATTTAAGGCAGGCTGAGAAAACAGTAACCTAAATGTGCCCAACCTAAAGGTGATGTTTTGGAATTGACACTGTTTTCTGGTGGACATCCCTCAGTGGCTGGCAGTAGCTTTGAAAGCTTCCTGGAAGCATGAATATCTTGTTGAAACTGTCGCTTTCACATCAAAAGGTGTTAACAAATTTGGAACAAAGACATGATTCTTTGAGAAATTGTTAACTGTCTCTGTTGAGTGCTGTGCAGACACGGAAAGCTTCCCATATCCTTTAAGAGTAGCAGATGAGAGACAAGGGAGAAGCAGAGGAACAAGAATTTGCCGAAAGGTCCATTAACCAGAACCGGGACAGGGAACCGTCCATCTCCTTGTAGTGGTCTGCTGGGCTTTTCGTGGGCATCAGCATTGTATTGTCCATCCTGCGCTCTGGGTAACAATGGACATATTCCAAGTTATAGACTGATACAGATTTTTCTAAAATAATCCCAAAATTATTTTAATAAGTTTTTTTTTTTTCTTTCTAGATATCAAAGAAATTTGCTTCTCAATCCTTTAGAGATTTTTTGATAGCTAAATGCTTAGCAATACCTGCTAATACTGAATTGCTGAGGGAAAAAATTCTTTCCTTTGCCCTTGTGGTTTTCTTTAGAACTGTTTCTAATGAGGTCTAATTGCTGATTCAAAGCATGGTGTGTTTTTCTGGGTCTTATTATGCTTATATCGTTGGGTTTTTTTAAGCCACTAGTTCTGCAAGCAAGCATCTCTCATTCTATTTACTTGCTAAAAATAAGTGGGCATTATCTCAGAGATGGAATATTTAATATCCAGCAAATAGTAGGCATACCAAGACAGATAACAAGTGAAACTTGTAAAAATAAAAATAAATATCAAAATAAAAAAAAATCAAATTCTGCAGTGCCAGCCTCCTCCCCTGGTATCACATTGGAGATCTGATGTTGGGATTTTTGCGTCACAGGCCTGGCCATTCAGTGAGGACACAAAGGACAGACGTTTATATTGTACCCAACTGTATCTTGTCTGGATTGTTCTGTAAAAATTTTACAAGACTTGCATGAAATTAGGTAATTCCTAGTGGTTTTAAAGAAATTGTTGCTGTAGTTGAAGTTGTTTTTTTCTTTTGTTATGCGTCATCATTCTGACATTTATTGTGCTATATTTCAAGTTACACTGTCATTAGTGTAATGCATTGCTATTTGTTAGTGTTTCTGTAGGAATAAATATAGTTAATAGACCTTTTTATTTAAAAAAAAAAAAGTAGAAAAAATATCTGGAAGATTTTTGTGTAACTAGATGTGTAATAGACTGAAGGAGAACAAATAGAATTTTTCTTTTAACTCTGAATGATTTAACTTTTCTTATCTAGATGAAGAAAAAGCAAAATTAGATCCATCCTACTATTTGAAAAATACAAATACGGAGACCCGAGAGACTTTACTGGAGCTTTATAAGGAGTTCAAAGGCGATGATATTCTAGCAGCTACTATGAAGGCTCCTGAAAAGAAGAAGGTGGATAAGCTGAATGCAGTAAGTTGATTTAATTTGTAGTTTGGCACTGATTGACTTCTTCAAGAATGGTAATAGATGTTTTTCAACTCAGAGGCCCATATTGCAGTATAAACAGACACTAATCCTTATGTTTTCTGTTATACGGGAATTTGTCATAGATGAGAATATGAGAATCATACTGGGATTCCTTAGAAATACATTGCATGTGTCAGTGAGTTTCTCTTTTTAAATCATAGTAAGTGAACCTAAACATTTTAGAATTGCAGCACAGCAGAAGATGGAATCTTTATGATGTGGTTATGATGTGTATGTTGGCAGAACCTTTTTTCCCAGTTTGTAATCTCTTGCTTTGAATTTGTTTATCATTGCTTCCTGCAGTTACTGGCAGGGAGAATACACCTTAAGGGCAGTGCAAGTGAATCATTTCTGTTGTGGGCAAATATAGAAATGATCCACAGCTGCTTCTTCATTTATTTCCACTGGAATGCAGGATTTTTAGTGGAATATTTTAAAGGATGTTCCTTCCAGGTGCACGTTACCATGTGTTCATGGTTGTCAAGAGAAACAGTTCATCTGCATCTAGATATCCTACATCAAAGGCTGTTTGAAATGGGCAAGACAGAGTATTCTTCTTTCCTTTAACGATTCTGGGGTGTATGTGTCTTTGTGCTTTGATTACAGTCACATGAAAACACACAGCAATGCAGCACATGGCATTAGTGAGGAGACTTAATGGCAGGTTGGGGAGTGCGTGTGACCAAGGGGTAGGATCACGTTTGCCCCTTTTTCAGGGCATCATACTGTTATGAGAAAACAAAAGATGTAGGGAGGAAAAAAAGAGGTGAGAGACAAGGATGAGCTGTGCAGATGTTGAAGAGTGTGAGCTCCAGCTGTGGATGGGCATAATATAAACTTCCATGGGATGGAGTGTGACCTTACGGACAGAGCACTGCCCTGACCTGTGCTCCCCATTTCTGCATTTATCTCCGGGTTTATTAGATCTTTGTAATTAGCTACAAAATCCATGTGTGACGTTCATGTTTCCTTTCTGCAGGAGAATTGCAGAGCTGAGAATAGACACTGGGAAGCGTGGGTCAGTGCCTCTGCCCGGAGCAGGGCTGCGTGGGAGGGAGAGGGTGGTTTGATCTCCTCCACACTGTCTCTGCGCTTCCCTGGATTTTCCTTCCACTTACTGGGCAGCGTTGGAGAATGTAACAGATGTCTTTCCAACAGTACTCCCTTCATATCCCCACCTGTGGACATACAAATAAATTCTGCTAATAGAACCTTTGCATACCGATGTATTAAACTGTAGTGGAAGCAATGAGCTCCTTTGACTTGGGCAGCCTTAACTGGAGCCTCATCAGGGCTGATGTCACGGGCAACAGATGGAGAATTACCGCTGCGTCCTGCGTTTGTTTCTTCCTGTAGGAGCTAGAGCACAAAGTCTGCCTTCAGAAGGATGGCATTTGTGTGTTTGTACTGCTTATGTAGTATCTTTAGTAGATAAATTCTAAGATCTAATGTCTTTTTCTCTTTTTCCCTCTGTGAACAGGCTCACTACTCCACCGGAGCAGTAAGCGCTTCCTTCACCTCCACGGCAATGGTGCCTGAAACTACCCACGAAGCAGGTACCAGAACTGCCTCCCTACAAGCTGTTTATGCACTTTCTGGCTTTAGGGCATGCTCCATAGCACCCGCACATCTATGGGGACTGAGGAAACACATTGATAATTGGTCAATCCTGATGCCTCGGGAATGTATTCCCTGAGCAGATACAGCCATACTTCCCAGTGAGCTCATTCTGAAAATAATGGAGCAATTACAAATTAGCTTCGGCTTTGAATGGCAGTTACTTAACGTTGAACTGAAATTAATGAGGTATTTTCTATGCCCAGAAACCACAAAATGGGATATCCACTTACGTAAGTTAGGAGCAAAGTATGATCTCTCCTCAAGGAGCATACAAAATCTTTACCACTTTTTTGGCCTACCCTGGTATTGGTTAGAATGACAGAAAATTTTGTTGCGATAACTGCTTTTCAAGGTTACGCAAAAATGCATTTTAATACAATAAAATTTTCCTTTCATTCTCCAGGCTAAGCACAAATGCGTAGAATTCATTTAATTTGGATATTGGTTAAATAGTTGAGTGATTAGTATTCCCAGTCGAATAGAATTGTCTGGCTTTTGGCACTGGAATTCAGAAGTGTGTCACACACGTAGGCAAAGCTTGCACATACCACTCACACTGCTTTGCCAAGTTGTTCTTTCCTCGTAGATTACAGTGATTTGCAGGTGAATCTTTGAGTGTTGAAAATATCTGACTGACTAGAGATTTTGACAAAATGGGAAGTGGAAACATCCGAGACTGGTCCTTTGGTTTGACTTTCCAGTAATGTTTCCAGTAACTTTGCCTCATTTGTTTTCAGAGCTGGGTAGGTCCTCGTATGTCAGCAGTTTGTGGTTGACTGATGACTACCTGCTTGGCTTACGCCTTCGACAAGAAGCGATTCGGTTTCAGAGTAACGTTTGTGATTGGTAGACGTTACTTGAAAATTATAGTTTGTAATCTTGAATGCTTCTGTGACTTAAAAATACAGATGATATTGTTGGCTCTTGAGGAGTTAGTGGTTTCCTATAATGGAAAGTGTTGCACAGAGATTAATGGGAGGTTATTGTAGATGAATTGCAGAGCACAGTCCCTGAAGAGCCACGGCCCTGGGAGAAGAGGTCAGAGAGTAGAATCCAGCAGTTTGGTTTCTGATGATTTCTAAAGAGCAAGCTTCCAGAGAGCTGATTATTGTCTTTTGCTTCAATACAGCTGCTATTGAAGAAGATGTTGTGAGATACAAATATGTGAAGAAGAAGGGCTATGTGCGACTTCACACTAATAAAGGAGACCTCAACCTGGAGCTGCACTGCGATATGGTACTGTGTGTCCCACAGGATGAGTCTCTCTCGATAACACACAGAATAGGAGCTGGCAATGGAAATGTCCAAAAAAGGGAATACTGTGTACTCATAGTAGATCCAGATAAATAACTAGCTTTCAGTTGGTTTGATGTGTTTTGAAACATACACAAAACCCCCTTGTAAAATGTACATATATTATACTACTATATGTACAAATGTTCTCTGTGAGTTAGTCCCATACATTTTAGTGGATGGCTTACCATGTGTCAAGGTGAAGTTTAGAACTTCAAAGGGTCAGGATTATAGTGACCCAAACAGTGACAGGGAAGATAGAGATTAAAAAGAAGGAAGAGCACAGACAACAGCCCGAGGTTACACAGCAGGTTACTGCAGAACTGGGAAAAGAACCCCAGTGAAGCTGAGAGCAGTCTGTCAGCCCAAGTACGTGTAGTTAAGATCCCCAGAAATGTTTAGATTTACTTCTAAATCCTGCGCTTTGCAAAACAAACCTAAAAGAAAACCTTAGAATATGGTTTTTACTTCCTACTGTCTTAGTTTTTACAGCTTGAGTCTTCAAACATCTTCCCTTTGCCGTTAAAAGGTAGATGTTCATTTTAGAAAAGAACAGACTACAGGGTTTTTTATAGTCAATACAGCCTGATTCTGGGGGAAATCTGTGGCACTTAAAATAATAAACACGGCAGACTTAGGATAGATGGATGAGTTGTGGCGACTCTGGTGTCTCCGGCGTCACTGCTCACTAGTGTGCTCATTTATTTGTACAACCGCATCTATAAAAGGAAAAGAGTTTTTTATGTGAAAAGCCCAATCCTTCCATTGTTTACTGAGGTTTTTATCTCAGGAGATTATAGGCCTGAAGGTAAACGCTTTAGGAAATTGAAGGATGTGAATAGGGGTTTAAATGGTAAAAATTCTGCTTGTTGTGACCCTCACAGAATTTAAGGATGGTGCTGCTAGCTAGGAGCTGGGGTGAAACTCAGAGATGCGCTGGGAGAATATATCCTTTTTAGCCTGAGAGAAGGAAAAAGGAGCAAACAGGACAAGGCTGCCAGCTTTCCTCCTGTTCCTTTCTCTCGCAAGCAAAAGGAGCACGACGTGTGTTAAACATCTTGAGCTGATGTATGGGAACAGTCTGGGAACCTCCACAGCAGTGTATATGCTCATAATTCTGTAGGTCCCAGTCATCCCTACAGGTGTTTTCCTTGCTCTTAAATAGTAACACTATGTAATGAGGCAAAAAGCAGAGGGTGTTAGTACAGCAATATTTGGGGAAGCAGCAGAATGAGCAGATTGCATTGAATCATTTGTTTTGCCATATGTTCTCAAAGCGGCTCCTGGCTACTGCAGGCTGCCTGCAGCTATTCTTACCAGCGAGGGGCTTTTGGCCACCTGTGTCCCTAGTGTCCCCCAGTCCTGACACCCCCCTCTCAATTGCCCATTGTAAACTTCCTGTGTGATACCCACCGTGTTTCCTTTGCTCCAGAGGGATCCCTGCTCGTCGCCCTTCCTCCTGCACGGGTTGGGAGCACGCACTGCTGTACCGGCTCGAGCACCAGCCTGTGGCCATCTGTTTCTGTCATTTCTTTGTGGCCATTAAATCTATGGGCATTAAGCAGACCTTTGGCGCTGCAGAGGGGGAAAAGATATATATATAGCTATATATTTAGAAGAAGTAGGAAAAACTTGCCGCTTTAAGGAGGTTTCCACAAGGTCCACTTTAGGTCATCATCCTGGGTCTATTAAATCCGTTCTTCCGGGAGGCGCTTGTTTTTCTCCCTTTACTGTATAAGGGGTTTGTGCTTCTGACTTTGGGTTTCCTGAATCACACTGAGGTTGGGCACAGAAGGTGCCTCAGTGCAGATGAGAGCAAACATGGTACAAACATGTAACAGCTATACAGGTCACAAACACAGGCACAGATCAGCTACAATGGTCTATTGAGATTGCAAAGCGAGACATAGAAAATGGGAAAATGCCCAAATCAAGCCTTTCTACACACATTTGGTTCAGCCTGTTGTGAGTATGTGTGGTAATAGTCTTAATTAATCATATGCTGAGTATTTTATCAGCTTTCCTGGCTTATTCAGTGCACAAGCTGCACCAGTTCTGGGAACTGTTTGGATCTGTGCAGTGACATGGATTATGTGCAGGGTTTGGTTTTCCTGCAAAAGCATAGAAATTGGGTACAGTCCCTGAATGCAGTCGGGGGATCTGGACTGTATCGTAACGCTCACCCAAATTCATGTTGCACAGGCTTTTTGGTGCCTGACTTTTAGCCTTGGTGATTTTTTAATGTGGCTGGCACAGGTAGTACCCCAGCTTTTCAGAAAGAAATGGAGAAACAATTTTCAGTCCAAAGCACTGCTTTGATACAGACTGAGGTCAGGAGCAGGTTTGGGACCCCGGGGTTCCACACACAGTCTGTGCTACCGGGGCTCTCATTCACCCCGGTATTAGGTTGTCATTGCTGTTTGAATTCAGCCAAAGTATGTGTGATTTGGGGAATTCATACATTTACTGTCCCAAGCTGTGCAGCTGCAGGAGCAGGTATCTGGTTTATAAACCACATTACAGCAGCGTTTGGCTTCTCTTTCTACAGACTGAGCACTGCCTGCCTGGTTGTTGTCTTGACCTGACCACAGGCTCCTTTTTTTACTTGCTGAGCGATATCCTGTGCCCTGGTTCTTGTGGAAGCCACTCTAGCAGAGGCTGTATTTGCACAGCACTGCAAATACAGAATTGTGAAATGCTTTAGGGAGCCTGAGGATGAAGTTGCTGTATAAATATGGCAAATGAATACCTGTGTCCGGAGGTAGGACTTGCAACATTCAAATTACATGCTAAAATAGTCTTATGGGTTAAATTTCAGTATATATTTTGGGGTGAGGTCTTTGTGCTGAAATAGAGAACAGCAAGTGACATACTTGCTATCTTAGCGTATGTCTACTCAGTCTTCAGTTGTGTTTTCATGCCTATGGATTGTATTTAAGCAACACATTCTTGCAGTTGTGCTCTCGGCATCTTGTGCTGCGTCTGAATTCTAACCTGTATCTGTTTGTCTTCAGTACCCCCTTGGGGTCTTACTCCTCTCCCTCTCCCTCCACAGTTCTTCTTTCTTTCCCTGTTTTTTGTGAGCTGTCTGGCAGTGTGGATTGTTTGGAGTTTGGTCCATATGTATGCGTGGAAACTTTTGTTTAAAAATTAATCTACATATACTAGTACTTCCAGGTGCCAGTCAATGAGATTGATAGTGATGAGATTCTTCCCAGCACCAAAAACCTAATCAAGACATGTTTTGTATTGATCCGGGGGAGGAAATGAGTGCTGCAGCGTGATTGAAGCCATCGCTCACTCTGTGACAGGATTCGGAGAGGGAGCGTGAAATAGGGCTGGAACCCAGACAGCTCCCATGTTTGAAGGCACTTTGTTGAGGGCGCCGCAGAATCTCGCTCAGGTTCCAGAAAGATGGTGTGTGGTGTAAATCATCCACCTGAGAAGAGGCAGTAAAAAGACTTCAGAAAATAAGCTGGATTTTTTTTCCACCCTTTTGAATTTGTGCCTGAAATGAGCAGAGGCACACACACCACTGTCCTCTCTCTGCAGCGTGGTGGTGCCTGTTGCTCTCTGGTCCCGTTTGTTTTTCTCCCAGTATTCTCACTCGGATACAGTATGTTCCCCCTGATGGGGACTAATCAGATGGCCATTTGTTAGGGACATTTTCCAGGAAGCCAAGTTCAGCTGGGCATAAGCAGCATTTGTTGTATATACTAATTGGAAACAAATTTACAAAAATTCTATTTGCCAGAAGTAATTCTGGCGAGTACAGAAGATTTAACAACATCCAACGAGTGCTATTCTTTCAGCTCTAGTCTTATGCATCGCCAAACAAATAAGTTATGAAAAAATAACTGATGAAAGGCAATGAATGTCACTGGATTTCCTGTATTTTATTTACTGTGATTTTTCTAGTTTCTTCCAGTTCTTTCAGCTGCTTTAATCAGGATGCCGGTGGGAAAAACTGTTGGGATCATGTGTGTTCTGCTGTGTTAGTGGCTGCAGTGGTGCCATTACACCTTGTGGGTGGTGGAGCAGCCTCTTGGGGCAGGGTGGAGGCTTTACCCTGTACACCAAGTCAAACTGAGTTGATGTGGAAGTAGAAAAGCTTGTGGTGTGATGGATGGAGTGGAGAACTCGGAGCTGGGAAACCCTGACTCCTGTGCCTTTGCTGTGGCCTTGCTGCATGATACAGCAATGTCATTTGGTTACCAGGGGGTTTTAAACCAGTGGCAACCCATTTTTTATTTCACAATGAGCAATAAATACGGGCATAATTTTGAATTCCCAGGCAGTAACAGGTATCATAGATGCCTAATTGCTGGAGTGCATCGACACAATCACCTCGGCTGCCGGCTGGAATCGGCAGCCCTGCACAAGAGCAGGCAGAGTAACAGACTCCTCATTTCCACACCTGGGAAAGGGAATAAAAATTCCTGCTTTTGCCTTTAGGTTGCTTTGAGGCTTTCTTGTTCAGTGCTTGTACTTTTTTATTTTCATTGTGCCATGGAATTATATGTATGTAAAAGCATAACACCCCAGAAGAGCCTGTCAGCGGGACGAAGGAGGGGTTGGTGTGCCGTCTCTGCCGTCTCCCTTCACTCCTTTGGGAGTTCTCCTCACACAGTGGTTGCTGTGGGGTAACGATCTGGTGTTAAACTCATGCCGATAGCGGTAATTGAATGCTAATCCGTAACCGCCACGGCAGTGATTGTAAATTTGCCTCTCTCTCTCAGGTTTAGTACTTTAAGGTTTAAGGGCAAGTTGGCATAACAGAGAAGAATGTGAGGTGGATTTCAAAGCTCCATCCAGCTCTCCACAAATGCTTTTTGAGGTTTTAGGACCTGGCAAACTCTGCTTAATGATGATGTCTTGGCATAACTATCTGAAGAAGCCATTATTCTACAGACACTGATGTTTTAATCTTTTGAGGCCCTCTGACCTGTTAAATATGCCTGTGATCTATAAATGTGTAATCCAGCCCCTGGTCTTTGAAATCATCTCTCCTTTTGTGCGAGGGACTGTTCTGAAGATCAGAAGCCTGTAAACTTCTTAGCCGTTTCCAGTGGGAAAGCAGGGATTTGCTGAAAAAGTCCTTTGACCTCCTGGCATGACGAGGTTCCCCAGTCTTCCCCAATCTCTCATTTTCTTTCTGATTTAAACATCATTTAAACATTCTACTCACTTTCTGTAAGCATTGTTGTGGCACCGTCTGGCTGATGATTTGCCAGTGTCCTGCTTGCTCAGTAATATGGCTGTAGGATGAAGTACAGTCCTCTTGGCATGGTTGTAAATGGCTTATTTTGTATTTTTTTTCAGCAAAGTAGGTCACTGTAGGAAGAGCTGCAACTGGATCTGGGGAGGGAGGTGGTTGCTATTGGATTGTGTGGCTTCTTCTGTGACATTTGGCAGTGCAGGCATCCCGTCCCAGCTGCCTCTGCCACTTCGGGGTCCCGAGGACGAGCGGGTGTTTGGAGTTACAGCTGCTGCTCCTCATCCTCCTCCAACACCTTCCTCTGTCCCTGGGATCCTCTGGTGACAGCAGGGTGACCTTGGGGGGCTGGCAGCTTCCAGAGCTTGGCTCTCTGGCACAGAAAGGCTTATGGAAAACTCCTGTGACCCACACATCTCAGGGGGAGAGGATTGTTTTCTGTTCTACAACTGCAATAAATAAAAGTTAGAGGAAAAGTAATGACTGTGGCCAAGGATGGTGGCTCTGCCGCTGGGGAGCTGGTAGTTAACACTGACAGATTAGATGAGTGAGTTCGATGCCTTGTTCAGCTTGAGCTGTGCTCAGCTAAACTGATTGATTGTCCCTGTATTTGCAAAAAAGTGAAAAATAAAGCTGGAGTGTGTCATTTTTTTATTGGCATCTTGTCTAAGCTGGGCATCTTGCTCAGACTTTGAAAAAGTTTTTGGTAGCGTCATTAATGTCAGTTCTGTGGAAGAAATGCCTTTGAAAAGTGAAATTTAGCAATCTGCTGGAGTCTTTGCTAAATAGCTAGTTAAATTATAGTGGGCTTCTGTGTAATGAGAATGCAATAATCCTGCTCTTTGTTCTGAGCAAACTTTGAGGCTTTGGGGCAGGGAAACAGGCAACTGTTTGCTATCAAGTCAGCAGTCTGTTGCCCCAGGCATCCTTTGCTTGTTCTGATTCTTTTTTAATAGCAATGAGAGTCTGGCCAAGTGCTGTGCCCCGCGATGCCCTGACTCTTTCAGCTCTCCCCACGCTTCCTCGCTGGAGCCGGGCTCTGCTCATGGCAGGTCACAGACCGGCCGGGACGCGGTTGCTGATGGTGTGACCAGGCTGAGAACGGTGTCCCTCCTACCAACTGCGGCTTGTCTGAGGGGAACCCGGGGCGGCTGTTTGTCACCACAGCCTGGCACCGGCTCTGGCCGGGCACCGGCTCTGCCCATGGTCCAATGTCACCAGGTGAATCAGGGCAGCTTAAATTGCCACCAGTTCAGTGTTAGGCACTGAAACGCACCGGAAACATTTATTTGTCCAGTTTCTTTCCATGACTTAGTGGAGGGAACAGGCACCGGCACCTGGTAAATGGCGATTCCTGGAACCACTCCTTTCCAGTTGCCTCTGACTGAGCCCCGGATAAAGCCAAGCCTTTACTGGGGCGAGTTCTTCCCCATGGGATGGATGGGCTACAGGGATTGCAGATGGAGAGGGGTGGGGAGAACTGAGTTTAAACCTTACCAGTCACCTCTTTGGGGGCTCACACTTCATAAGAGTTGCTAGAATGAACAATTACAAGAGTGAAAATGCTCTATGTAAAAAAAAAAAAAAAAAGTAGTATGTAAATGGAACAAAATCCACCTTGCATTTTAAAGGAGATCTATGTTAAAAAAAGTGCAGGCTTCGTTTGAAGCTTTAGGAATTTCCATCACTAGTTCATGCCTCTTAGTGGTGGGATTCTGGCGTTTGTGTGATAAGATGAAGGTTGTAGAATGCAATTTTAATTTGTGAGGAACAAGCTTTTCATTATTCCAGATTATTTGTGCTTTAAAACATAAGGACATAAGGGTGAATGAGCATATATCAAGGCTCTGTAGCTTAGTGCAACTACTACAGTTCATCCAATTTAGAGAGACAAAAAGAAATAAAAGGGAAGTGGAATTAGGACAAGGAAATTATACAGATGTGTGAATGACAGCTTCTGAATGCTTAGTGTGAAATTCCTCTTCAGGGTTCGTGCAGATCCTCAAGGGATGGGGCATTTGGAAATGATTAGCTCTTCAGGCAGCAAAGCCCTCTTCCTTGCAGTCATGGCAACGCCTCCGGAGCTCTCCGCTCCGCTCCTTCCCATCTCCTGCACCTTGGCAACAGGAGTGCCCAGGTTCTTAACCGGCTGCTGGAGGGCTCTTCAGCTGCCCGGTACCAATTCTGAGTTACGGTCCCCTTTGCAAAGGTAGTGACCAATTTTGACCAGTGACAAAGAAGAGCTGAGGAAGCAGATACTCACCCAGCTGGGTTGGTCTTTCCCCCCAGCAAGAGAGATTAATTTTGGCTGGCTTGGAGCCACCCTTGATGGCTAAAAGGCAACTAAAATTGGCTCAGTTAATACTTAAAAGGGGAACAAGATAAAATCTGCATTTCTTCTAGAACTTTGTCTTAAGGACTCGGGGATTTTTTTTCTGTTCTGCTTTGTTTGGTTTGTTTTAATTTTATATTCCTTTCTTTAGTGTTTTCCCAGTATCCATGATTTCACAATCAGCCTCTGGTCACTGCTGTGTTTGCATGCTCGTAGGAGCAATCTCTTTTCAGTCCTGAAATTTGTCCAGGCCCAGTAACTAGTAGCGTGCTGGTATTTCCGTGTAGTGTGTTACCTAAATGGAGACTTAAACATGATTAGAAAACCGTTGGACTGTTTCCCCGTTAAACATACATGTCTGAGCACCAAGCAAAGCATTTGTGCCATCTCCTGGGATAGCTATTCTTCTACATTCCTCTCTCAAACCCTTCATTAAAATTTCACCACTTGTCTTGGGTGTGAATTTTCAACAGTTGGAAGACAAGTTATCTAGCATCTTCAAAATAAATGGGGAGCCTGCTTGGAGCAGCAGGCTCATTTTGCTGTAAGTAAGGGTTGGTTTTTTTCTTACTGTTTGTCATTCACAGAGAGAATTGTCTTTAAATTGAAGGATGTCATACGCAGGAGACACTGCGTTCACTTTTGTGGTCCCAATTTGACTGAAAAAAAGGTGGATTTTTCAGGGCCGTCCTACCACACTCTTTGGGGAGAAAGGCTTTCCACAATTTTTAAATTTGACTTCTTAAGACTATCACTGCATTCTTCTCAGAAGATACCGCAGTGGATTTAAAACCACCTTTTTTTTTCTGTCGGTGGCTTTCAGATCAACAGATTACCAAATTTAAGTGGCATTTTTCCCTGACTTTCTTGCATATATGTCTAAGTCATAGCAGATTAAAAAAATGTAAATCCTTTCCTGCTTAACATAAAAGGAACAAAGGCGGCAAAGTCAGCTGCTGCTGGTGAGGTCCGTTTGAGACAGGAGCAGCCAGGGACGCAGGGGGAGCCTGGAGGCCGTTGGCAGCGAGGAGGCAATGAGAAGCCTCCTGCCCTTCTGCATTTCCAGGTGCCTTGAAATCCCTTCCTCTCTCTGAAACAGTGTCAGGCGAGTGCTGTGGAGGCTGTTTCTGAAGAAGCAGACAGTTCCGCGTTCCACAACTGCCAGTCCTACACCTTCCACAAGATCTTACACTCAAATAACAAAGTCGGGTTTGTTTATATGTATTTCTCATCAGTCTTTGTAGCTGGGACAAAAACTTCAAAGACTGGCAGTGTTTGTGTGGTCATTGCAGAATTTAACTGCATTACTCAGGACCTACACCTTCCCCACAAACCCCAAGCCTGTTCTCCTGCGTTGGACAGGACGCTGCTTAAAAACATCCCTGACGTGTGCTTGGCAGCGTGAGATTTGGCAAGAACATTAACTGCTTTGAATAAATCAGATAATCTGAGCTAGATATTCTAGATCAACTGCCTGACTGAAACTGGGGTTTATTACTGATTGAATGCAAACCTTTTTATTTGTGTCTGCTAAAAAGCACCGTAAAAGGTAATGGTAACGTTGCTAAGGAACTGCTTACCTGCCAGATGTGTCAGTGTGATGCAGGAGGTGGCCATGGGAACCAATTTGGTGGCAATTATTTAAAGAAAACCTTGCAGTGAAATGGTTATTGCATATGTACTAAGTATTGCTGCAGTTGCATTTGAAAAGCTTTTTTCTGGGAAAAGATATAATAACTAGAAATCCATTTAGAGAGAAGGGTCGGCATAGGTCCTACATAAAAAATACATTACTAGAGCCAGTTTTTTTGATGTATATTTTACAAATGATGTTTTGGAAATAAATAGGAAATCTGTCCTGGGTTATCAGCGCTGTGTGGATTGAAAGCGGTTTGGTATGTATTCCTGGGGGACTCAGTCTTTCGCCTGATTTAATTTTTCTTAAAAAATTAATTACAGGTTGCTGTATTCCCCCCAGAGAACTTATTAACTATGTCTCACTCTCCAAAGAGTGCTTGGTTCTCGTGAGATAAAGTGCCTTAGGCTAAAAGCTGCTGATTCCATTTCTGATTCGTAAAGACATTTTTTAAACTTGTTTCCTCCTTAGTGACATTTTTCATGAGTGGTAACTAATAGCACTGCGTTAGCATCAAGGCTGCTACGATATTGTCTTATTAAGGAAGCGTATGCTGCAGGAGCAATGCTTCAGGGGTTCAATTTTACTGGAAAGGTTATGTACAAAGATTATTTACAAGCATATATGACCAAGTCAAAGAAAAATTTTCAAATTTGCTATAAACATTGAAACTGTAGAAGAAGCTCCTATTGCTTGAAACAATTTTTATGGAATATATTTACTTAGGAGTTGCCCTCAGGATGCTACCAAAATACATGTCCTAGTGACGTTCTACCATAAAAACCATTACGGTACCATTACCATTTTAACCCAGTAATGAATTGTATAGGAAATGGGAGATAACAGCTGGTGTGAGATTGCATTAGAATTTGTTTATTTTTCCAGTTCTGTCCCAGCTGATAGCTGTCATCTATATCTGTGTAGAGCAATTAAGAAGGAACCATTATAAAGAATTTATCATCGCAGGTAGACTTTGTTTGGATAATTAAGAGACGTTTCAGTATCAATAAAGAGGAGCAAGAATGATTGTGTTTCAGATGAGAAAATACAGAAAATTGCAGTTCTGTATGGTTCTGGATGAATACTTGTGTGGATCTTCTTTTAAAAAAGCAGAGATTATTTCATGCCTAAATGACTGCAGTTGGGCTTGCCTTGTTTTTTCACTCTCAAGTCTGTTCAGGTTGCGTGGCTCGGCCTCTGTCACTGAGGCTCTTGGAGCACGAGTGACATCGTGGCAACTGAAGGGAATCGGGATCTTTTTCTGAAACTGGCTTTGAGTCCCGTGAGCGCTGATGTACAGACGCTGCTGCTCCTGCTGCTCCTGCTGGGGCTCGGCGGGCAGGGACGAACCACAATATGGGTGTTTTCAAGGCCTGGGACAACTCAGATTAATTAGGTTTATTCTTTTGTAAAACCAGCATATATTTATGTACATAGTCCAGAGTGGGGCTGGAAAACATGTCCAAGTAGGGAAACCAGGCTGTTTTGTACTTGTATTTGCACATGTGAAGGTGTTTTAGTATTACAGGGAAAAGAATCTGTACAATTACCGTGGAAGATAGTTAGGGAGACAGTAAATTTTTTCAGAAGGTACTGTTTGAATGCCAGGGCTCATAAATTCAAATAATTTGCACTGTAGGCAGAGGACACCCTTAATTTGCACTGTAAAAAAACATCTATGGCCTGGTGACCTGTGGGGCCGGTCCCATTCTTAGTTCCAAGTGGTGAAGAGGACCAAACGCTTCTCTCCCAGTTAGCTTCAATGTGCTCACTTTGAAACAGTGGAGCAGAGAAGTCAGGTTCTTTCTTACTGCAGGAAATGAACCTTTTCCAGTGCTAGAAGTCCCCTTTGGAACAGGATTAGGACACGCTGCTGGAACTAAGTTACTTGAAAGCCTCTGAGCTTACCTGCTTTCACCATCCTAATGTCTTCTGGGAGGTCAGGTTGTCTGAGCTACTGTTCAACACTTCTTTGTGCTAATTGGAAGGTCTGGGTTTAATTTATTTAACACAGAATGTGTCTCTGCAGTATACTCTAAACGAGCATATATTATATCTTTTTTCTGTAGACAGACTTATTCCTCTTCGAGAGTCCTGCATGATTGTTTCTTTGTAAGGCACAAATGAAAAGTGATTCTTCTAAACAGCACAGGGACCAATTTGATTGTCTGAAGGTATTGCCTAATTAAAACTTCCATTTGTCTTCCAGACACCCCGAACATGTGAAAACTTTATCAAGTTGTGCAAGAAGAACTATTATGATGGAACAATTTTTCACAGATCCATTCGTAATTTTGTGGTGAGTATTGAACAAATCCTGTGTAATGCACGATATGTGATGTCCTCAAAATAGTTATTTAGCTTAATTCCATTTTAGTTTCTTCCACGCATGGCAGCTTGTAGTAGATGTATATTAAATATACATCAGAGCTAGGATTGTCCTAACTTAGTAATTTGTACTTACTAGTCTTACTAACTACTGTTTCTGCCTAATACTGTCACTTGGAGCATCGCTGCATTTGTCAGTGCTTTTGCAGCTGAATTTCTGATTCAGCTGGTGGTCGTTGCTGTCAGCTCACCCTTCCCTGAGCGTGCCCAGGGCTGGGAGCCCAGGCTTCCCTTGGGAAGGACTTAGAGCCCCTCCTCCACCAGAAAGTTGACTTTGGTGGTCAAAGATCTTTATTTACATGGGTACAGTCCAGGCAGCATAGGATATTGTAGCTGTTGTTTCATTTCCTTTCAGAATTAACAGCCTGACCTTGAAGGCAGCGCATCTCTTTCAGGGGACGTCACTGAATGTTACATTCCATCCTGTCATCCTAAAAAAAGTTGTTTTTCTTTTGACAGCACTGTATATCCCAGTTCATAGTCAAACTCACAATTAAAATTGTGCTTGTGTGCTGTTACCGTGAAGCTAGCCATGGCATGCTCCCTTTACCAGCATTAAAATACAGAATATTATTTCTGTAGATCCTGCATATATATAAATATAGTGATTAATTACGTTGCTGAAAGATTGGTTTCACATGGGGATTTTTCCTGCTGCAGATAGTGAGGGGGATACTGGGAAATACAGACCCAGATACAGAAAATATTCCATATTCCCTTATTTCTTGCCTTCCCATCAGGTGGAGGATCAGTAGCAAAATGGAAAGACTTTTCACTTCCAAAAGCAATACATCATCAGTTAAAAAGCAGGTTATGACCCAGCACATAACAGAAAGGATGATCCAGTTAACCCATTTGAGACTGTTTATTTTCCCTATTTACCCACAAGAGACCTATTATTTTCATAAAACTGTCATTCTGCTCCTGGGTAAGTGATGTAGGAGATGACAGGAGCTGATAAAAGAAGCTCCAAATAAGTAGTAATGGTTTCCTTATTGCTAACTTGTCAACATGACACAACATAGAAGGAAGCAAATTGAGCAGAATTGGGTTTTATGGCTTGCATTTAATGTCTTTCACACACATATAGATATGCAACCTATTGATTTTATTGAAATTCCGCAGATCCAAGGAGGTGATCCAACTGGAACAGGAACAGGTAAGGTTGTTTGAATCAAGTAAACTGTTTTCACTTCATGCGCTGTGTTGTTACATTTGTTTAGAGGCACCTTGTAGATTAAAATTCTCTAAATCTATTTACTTTCTAAATAATGTTTGTGTGAGCTGCCCACCAGCTTTTCTTCTGCCTCATACAATAACCAACAGCTACATACTCTAAAGGTTCTGTGTTTTGATGGCCAAAGGCCATTAACAAGATTTGCTACTGTATATGCTTGGACTGTCAAAAGAAATGTGATTTGATTTTTTTGTAAGGAAAGTTTCCGTTCAAATCCCGAAAGACGTAATTAGGGAGACATCTTTTAAAATGAGAAATTAAAGAGGTGTCAGGAGACGGGAGAAATTTAATGGGTTGACTCAGACACCTTTCACCCTTGTAGGGTGGCATTTGGATCCTGCTGTGGAATGAAAATGAATTTGCTGGTGTCGTTCTTGTCGCTGTTTGTGCCAGTGGTGGGAGTATTGTGAGACAGCACAATTAACAGTTGGCAGAAGACTGGTGGTGCGGCTACAGTGGAGGTCAAGGCTCAGCTCTACTGGCAAAGCAAGTAGGAAGTAAAATGCAAATAAGCCCATAGGAGGAAAAAGCACCTATGTATATTCTTGTATTAAAAAGAAGGGAGTTGAAAGACCTCTAGTTTTTCCATCTTTCCCTCCTTGTCATTCTTAATTAAATATGACTATTGCAGGCGCGATGTCTTGCAAACACCTGTCAAGATGACTAAAGGACTAATAAAAAGGGGAGTGTACACTCGAGTATATATGTGTTGCAGATTTTTAGAGACTGTTTGCAGTTAGTAGAGAGTCCAAACAATGCAGCTGTCTTATTTGCAACTGAATGGGGTTTGTTTTTTGAAGACTGAATTTTAGATACCCCTACTTAATCACTTACTGAATATGATAATATCATAAGAAAATGTTGTAAATGGACAGGCTGGTGGGCTACTGGATTTCTCTTGAGCTGTCAAGCCTGTGTGTTTAATACTTACTTAAATGGAGCCACTTAGGCAGTGCAGAGAGTGCAGTAGCCTGTCGGGATTTGTTCCTGAGCACCCGGTAGATCCTGGGCACTTGGGTGTGAGGTAGAGATTTCCCGTGCACATCTGGAGCCACGTGCTGTGAGAAGGTGGCCAGACCCAAGGTCCTGCTGGATTTATCTCCTCTCCAGCAGCACGGCCAGAGGCCAGGCACAGCCCAGTGGCAAAGAGCGATGCTTCCCAGGCCCCCAGGGCATAAGCATTTTGGTCCATTGGTTTGTGTTACTGATGTGATCACAAGCATTCATGTTAGGAAAGCTTTGCAGCAAAGCACTGGGATTCAGTATTTTGTAGCTATTTTACCTGGGTCTTGTATGCTATTTGCAGTGTAAATTCCCTTTTTTATTTCTTTTGGCACTTGGAAGGGATTCCAGTATTTCTTTGACTCACTGCTTCTTAGAAAAAAAAATAGACATGCATCTTTGAAAGCTAAAAAGTCCATGAAATTTAATAGTCTTTAGAGGTTTACTGGGGGAGTAAATAACTTGACTTCTGTAATATCAGAGAAGCATATGAGAGTAGAATAGGGCTTTCTTCCCAGATATTTCAGTTGGCAGTAGGGAAGACCATTCGGAGGTTATCTTTTAAACATCAGTATTTTAAACTGCCAGAATTGTTTCTGTTAGAGCCTTTTGTAGGCAGACTTCAGGAAAAAAAGAACATTCTTTGTTTCCTCTTCCACATTGAAACTTCTGCTTTAACTGAAATTTTCTGGCTAAGGGGTTTGGGCTGGTTTTTTGTTTGTTTAAAAAAACCCCACACCTTTTCCAGTGTGATAGGTGGAAGATGCAATAAGCCTGTGTATAGTTTTGTTTTGTTATGTTTATTTAGTTATTCCTGTTCATCAGCTCAGGAACTAGAACAGACTTGTTCAGAAACCTTCCCACCACTCGGTTGCTGCTGTCTGATGTTCAGTCCGTGTTCAGCAGCAGGTATGGGGTTACGGTTGTACCCCCCAAACCCTGCTCTGCCAACCGAGCCCAGGACTGTTGGGCTTATGGGTGGGTTTGGGCACCCTCAGTGCAACGTGATGTATGGGGTGTCACACATCCCTGGGCTGCAGCTGGGCTCTCGGCTGACCAGGATATGCCTCTTGTGTTCTGGGGATATCTCCCAGGTGGAAAATGCCGAGCTGGTTGTCACCATCCACTGCTGCAGCTGAACAACCTGTCTGTAAGCAGTGCTGAGCCTCCTTTCTTTTTTATTCGTTATGCAGCACCCCAGTGTGTCCTCCTTGAGTCTCTCCTTAAGCTGTGATGATTGTGACCCAGCAGACATGGGAAGGACAGCCGGTTCCTGGTGCTCAGCAGTTAACCTTGAGATGGAGGAGGGTAGAAATTAGCATTATGGCATCAAGAAGTTGAGATACACAGTGGGAAAAGAGTGGGGAATGGAGTTTTACCTTGGCTCAGCTGGCAGCGCATTGCCCAGGCATTTAGATATACGGTCCTGTGAGGCTGACACTGATTTAGAGGACCAGACTCATTTTCTACAGCCTTGGACTTCATGTTTCATAAGACTACTGGGAGAAATGTTATTGTGCTGCAGCAGCTTATTTCTTTTCTAACAAAATAACCTCCCATAGAGGCAGTATTCAGAGCAATAAGCTGAGTCATGGTCATTCTTTGTAATGATTAATTATCTGAAAATGAATTTTAGATTTGTGATGTATCTCTTTTCCTGCTGTTCATAACAACTAAGTGGTTGAACATTTGTGAGTAATTCTGGCTAACTCATGCTAGTGCAAGTGGAGCAGCTGCTCTGCATTTTCAGTGTTCCAAATAATGTAAGAAAATTTGCATGTTGGAAAAATAGGTTTAATATCTTAACCCTTTTGTTTGAAAAGGGAAAAACCATTACATTTTCAAAGGCACAGGCATTTTTCAGCTCCTCTTTACTTGCAACCTGTTGTCTCATGAACAGGCTTCTGTGTGTCTCTGTCTGTTTAGGAATGCAGGAGGACACAAAGGAGGCAAATAATAGACTATAAAAGTCCAAGGTAAAGCACCGGTGGCAAATGGGAGTTGGGTTTTTGTGGGCAGCCAGCAGAGCTCCTGAGCGGCAGCAGCAAAAGGCTGTGGACAGACTCAGTCAGTTCTGCATTGTGATTTCCAAACAAGGCAAATTCATAAAATGTACCCAGTTCTAGAGCCCCTTTTCTTGCATGGCTGAAGCTCAGCCAAAGGACAGGAGCGAGAGCTTTTTATCCAGCAATACACTGCTTTTCGATGGCAGCCCTGCCTGAAACCCAGCCGCTGGTGCGTGGGGTTCACGGTGCTGTGCCCTCTCATCTGCACGGGGAGAAGCACTTTCTGGCTGAGCTGGCGCCTTCGTCTCTGCAAAATGATTCAAGAATCTCACTTGGAAAGCTCCACAGAAGTGTCAGATGTTATTGTGTACCTCGTTGTTCCAAATGACAAGAAGAAAATTACAGAAAGTAAGCCATCATTTTTGTGAATCAGAGCCCTCCCACTTCCTTACCACTGCTTAGCAATTTTTATGCCAGAAAAAGGAAGGATTTATTTAAAAACACAACTGTCATGAATGATGATTCCCAGCCCACACCTGGTTCTCGGAATGCTACATTTCTGAAGCTTTAGGTGCATCTCTCAGCTCTATGCACGAAAGTTGTACAGCTTCTGTACTTTTACCCAAAAAAAATATTTTCTGAAAAAAATGCCTTTAGAAGGAGCAAAGATTACCAAAGAGTAAGCTGGTTTAGTTCAAAAGGCAATCTGAGAACATGGCTTTTTCCTGTGTAGTTGCTAATGTGTGGTTGCTTCAGATGTCACTGTAGATCTATTCACCTTTTCACCATCAGCACAAGGTGCAGATATGAGACTGAACAACTCACTGTGCTTCAGTTACAGGCTGCATATATCTGGCCACTCTGGACAGCCATGGAAATGATGAACGCAGTCTCGTTTTTTCTGTGAGCTGTGTGGTGTTTGGTTTCATCCCTGTGTGAGAATTAGGCAACGCCTCTTTAATTTCCGAGAATTTTTCTCTTTTATTAAAAATGTGGGGAAGTGGCTCCCAGCTACCTCCAGCTTGGAGTCTTGGGTGTTGGGGCAGGCAGGTGACCCTTATTTCACAGAATTGTGCAAAAGCCTCCTCCCAGCCCATGAAGGCTTTCACCTTCCTCTCGGAGGAGGATTTGGTGGATATGAGGAGCAGCCTCCTCTCTTTGTGGCATCTACCGGGAGTGTAAGGTGAGTGTAAGGTGAGTGTAAGTGTAAGGTGAGCCAGGCTGCGGGACGGTCCCACCTCCCCTGTCTGTGTCCCTTCTGCTCCCAGGAAATAAGGAAGATGGCATGGCCGTGTAGGGACTGTGCACAGTAAACTCTGCTGGGTACTGACAGATGCCTCCTAATTACTACGACTAGGTCCGGAGCCTGTGAGTTGATTTCCCAAGTTTACATTGAGCTCTACCGTAGGGAGTAAAAGGTAAGGATCTAAATGCCTGTTGCAGACGCCGCTGGCCGTGCGTTGGGCACTGTGCTGCCGTGGCAGTAGACCAACGAGGGATCTGTACTTAATCTTCAGCGAGAAAGTGGTTCTGGGTTTCAGTAATTAAAAAAATTTATACATTTAACTCTCCATCTTCTGGCTTGCTCTGTCTGGTCCCACTGCAAGCAGACACTTGAAGCCTGGAACGATTCCAGGGGTTAGCAGGAGTTTGACAGACAGCACAGTCAGGCTGTTTTTAACTTAAGGAAAATACATTTCGGGGTTTCTGAAAAAAAAAAAAACCAACAAAAGCCAAACTGTTCTTGCAGTGCTGTCTCGCTGCCTTTGCAGTGTCCCAGTGGGTGCTGCCAGGGCTCTGTGGACACTTCAGCCATGTCCTTCATGGGACACCTCGCCCTGTGGCCAGCGCTGCCCAGGCCTTTCCCGTTCTTCCTGCAGCTCCTGGCGGAGGGATGAGCCTTGGAACAGCCATAGGAGGGGGAGGCAGGATCTGGGTCTCATCCCATAACCACATACTAAAATATTAGCACTTATTTCCAGGGAACTGAAATGAACCAAAGCGAGCCTTCGTACGTATGAGATTAGTTACGACCCGCAGTGTATGATCTGAAATGGAATCATACAAAAATAAATACTCCAAAACCTAAAGGTCGTTGCTCATTTCTCCTGTCTGCAAGCTCTTGGGTCTGGGTGCTTGTGGTGCCAGGAAGAGAGAGTCTCTCTGTCACTCATAGTTTTCCCCTTTGAATTATCTTTTTGACCAGCGAAGGCTTCAGGGCTGATTCCACCCTGTCTCGGCAGCGCAGTGGCTCCAGCACCAGCTGAAAGCGCACGGTGGTTGTAACGGAGCCAGGGGTTTGCCCCCTTGCTGCTGCGTTACCGTCCCGATGGGATGTCCTTGGGTTTGTGTGAAATCTGAGAATTTCTAGCAGCAAACACTCCTGGAGGTCAGGACTCACAGCAAGTAAAGCTGTGGCTGCCTCATCCCTGGAGGGGTTCAAGGCCAGGTTGGAGGGGGCTTGGAGAAACCTGGTCTGGTGGGAGGTGTCCCTGCCCAGGGCAGGGGGTGGCACTGGATGAGCTTTGAAATGGGCTGAACACTTTGGATTTGGCTGGAATAGTTGTGGTTTGGATCCATCTTCTTACCAGTAGAGCTGGCTGCAGCTGTAGCATAGCCCTTTTCACCCAGTGCTGGAAGAGGTCAGATGTGGGATCGAGCTGATGTAATTTAGCTGATCTTATAGTCAATAGCCAAAGATTGCTGAAGTAATCACTCCTCTGCTCCTGATCACAGAAAATCCCTACAGGGTTTGTCCCCTTTTGCTGCCTCTTGTCGAATTGCAGAGCAGGCACCACTCAACTCTATTAATAGATCTTTTGAACATGATTAATTGGGTTTTTAAGTGGGTTAGTTTCTTCCAAAATTTCTTGCTGACATAGCACCACTTGCACTGGCAGCTCCCCGCTGTCCCCCTGGGATGCTCTGTTTTCGTGGCATCACCTGAAACTCTTTCCTCTTGTGATTTTCTGCATGAGGTTTTTAGCAGGAGCCTGTTTTATTCCCCGGTTTTCTTTGCTGTTCACCTGCGGGAAGGAACCCACTCCCCGTGCCGCGTTGCAGACAGCCACCGAGCGCTCGGGCCCCTCGCTGCCCTCCTGCCTCCCCGGGAACACGGCTCCTCTGGAGCGTTCTCCAGCCCGTTCTGCAGATGGACCGGGCTTGCAGCCTCTTCCCAGAGTTTTGTTTGGTTTATTTTTAATGCTATCCTAAGGTGAAATATTTTTTCATGGTTTGTCAAACAAGATTATGGATTTGACTGTAAAACTATGACTCATCTCAGCCTTCATTTTTCTTATTAAGAATGATCCTGGAGGAAAGTGCAAATGAAAATGTCAGCTCTGTCATAAATAATGTACAAATGACAGCCAGGAGGGGGGTCTCCCAGACCCTCTTTCTAGCCACAGATGTGGAAAAGACACCCATTTTGGAGGGCTGGGTCTGCTGTTTGTGCAAAGTTCTATCATCCTTTTGACTTCATTGCATTAAGTGTTTACATCATCCAGGTATTAAGCATTTGAGCTTATAGCTGTTATTCTTAGCTGATTCTCTGAACATATTTCATCTCCCTGATATTTATTTCTGCAAGTAACATTATATCCGGAGTGCAATTAAACTAATAATTCTGTGCCCTGTGATTGTCAGGAAGCCACTTTTAAAGATTTAATCTCTCAAAAGAGAAAAATTATGGTGGACCAGCAGTAAGAAATTAAATCTTAGGCAGTTCTTCAGCACACACCATATAACGCTGCTGAGGAACAGCCTGGTCTGTCGCAGTTGATAGCGGGGGGGCACAGATTGTGTTGCCGGTCACAGACATGCGATGTCAAGGGCATGCTCAGGTCCCAGCCTCGGGATAGGGATGAGGTAAGAATATATTATACACGTAGTGATCACAAGTGCCAGAAACCTTACATTTAATGTCAGTGCCTGTTATAAAATGCAGTGGGAACTAATGAAAATAAACATTTCTTCTCTCTTCTCTTTTAAGGAGGAGAATCTTACTGGGGAAAACCTTTCAAAGACGAATTTAAGCCCAATTTGTCCCACACGGGGCGTGGTGTTCTCAGTATGGCCAATTCGGGACCCAACACAAACAAATCACAGTTGTAAGTAGTCACTTGCTTTTTGTGTTCTATTGTTTCCCTCCAGACATTGTGTCTTACTCTGTTAAGAAAACAAATGACGTTTTACGAGCTACTCTTTAAAGTTTAGTCAAGTGAAAGATGCTGTCGAGTGCTGTGTATTGAAATCGGGGTGGCTACGGCTGCTCTGACCCAATCGAAGAGCAAAGTGAGGCACGGCAAGAACCTGTAGGTTTATAGTATCATCATTAATTTGTCTTTTCTGGTTTTATGATTTAAGGCTTGGTTCATTTTTGTCAGTGTTCCCCCACGGAAAGATCATTATACCTCTCCACTCTCTGCAAATTTAGTCCCGCATTGAACTTTTTGAAAGGGCTCAATGAAATGAAACGTTATACTCCACGGGAATGGTGCTGGTTTTCACTCGCCTGATTTGAAATCAATGAGAGCAGTTCTGCTCTGCTGAAACATGCAGAACCCAGACATGGCAGAGTGCAGGGTCTGGGGCTGAGAATGACGTGAGTTTCCATGTATAAAAGCGGAATGAAGACTAAAATGATGAAGAAATGAATGAAGAAGCAGGAAGAACAAACAAAAAGTAAAGATATTGAAGTTGTAATAACCTTGTTTGTGTGTGTGTGTGCACACAGCAGTGCGTGTTGGGACCGGGGAGGGGGGCAAGGGGGGGTTCCTGGCATTGGTCGTCATGATGCTAAGTATTACTATGGCTTGTGAACTATGCGGCAGTGTGGCTAGCTTTAATTAAACACAAGTGCTCGTCTCAGAGCTTTTAATAGGCTCACTCACGTCCTGCAGGCCAAGCACACGCTGGGCAGTTTGCAGGATTGGGTTGCTGTAGGGCTTATTTTGGATCTGAATGTTACTGCCGGCACTCAGGTGCTAAATCAGGGGAGAGCAAAGCCACTTTTTTTAACAATAAAAAGGGATTCTAGAAACAGAGGTTATAGACAGTTCATGATGATGTGCCATAGTGAGTCACATCATGTGCTGCTGCAAATGTGACTGTATGTTTCCCTAAAATTTGCGAATGAAATATGAAATTCCTTTATATGTGAAGTCCCTGAGAGACTCCAGCTGCCCGTATTTATAAAGCTTCCCAAGCAGCATTTAGACACTTCTGGCAGCTGCTGTGACCTGAGGAACTGGGTGAATAGCTGTCACTGCAGCGCAGGGTGAGCTGCATCCCCCGGGTGAGGAGTGCTGGAGAAATGCTCCGGGCTTCTCCTCCAGGATCATACTGAGTTACGTTAGTTCCATTGTCCTTAATTTTATTTTGACTGCGGTGATGGGTGAGAAGCTTTCTTTGTGTATTTGCTACTGCTCAGATGTTTTTTATTACAATGCTACATAGCTGACCACTTGATAATCTGAAGTATGGGATATCTGGGAGTAACGTGGTGCAAAGGACCCGTGCACGGGGCTAAGTCCCAGTGGTTGCCCTGTGTAGGAGTTCACATTCTGCACAGCCTCCCAAAGCTTTCCTGGGGCTGGCTGCATCTTAATAGCTTGCCTGGCAGATTGCAGCCCCTCCTGTCTGCAACCATATAACTTCCTGAGGCAGTTGCTTATATGGAAAAGTGCTTTTGGAATGCCTATATATTTTTAGCTGTCTCTAATGTAGTGTAGCAGATGGAGACAGGGAGGGGAGCCAGCACTGCATGTCCAGCCAAGATGGGCCATTGTGGTCTGCAGACCACAGCGTGGAAACCTCTGTCTCATCTGCCTGGCGTCCAAGTCTCCCAAAGAAGCTTTAAGCTTTAGAGAAAAGTTCTAGTAGTAAAGGTTGCTTTGGATTTGGTGCTTTGGTTTCCATGTTTAAATTTAAAAATACAACCCCCAAAATTAGAAGTCCAGTTAATTAAAAACTAAAAATCCAAGTTTCACAGGTTTTCAATATGTTTGACTCTTTGAAGTATTCTTCTGCCATGTTTGTATCCCAAGAACAAATTTGCTGTGTCCAGAGGAGAAGTGGATCGCCGTCAGGCCAATTTAGTGGAAGAAAAATGCAAAAAATAAATATCCTAAAAGACAGAAGTTGTTGGCACTGGCAGAGCCCGCAGTGTCACAGAGCTGTATTTGCGGGACACAAGCTCCCCATCGTGCACAAGAAATGTACTTCTTGAGCAGGGAGCACCTCTCCATCCTGCGGGACCTTCCCTGCCTGGCCAAGGGGCAGATGCCCAGGTTAATTCTGGATCCGTGCAGGTCGCCATGCTCGGAGCGCTGGTCAGAGGGGTTAGTGAGGTGTGAAAATGAGAAGCCAGAACTCCAGAAATCCAAGACAAAATCCACAACACGGAGGAGTTAAAGGGTGTCTGGCCAGACAGGAGCCAGAGAGGGAAGGGCTTCTCTTCTCTCAGGGAGCTTCTGCATACAATTTCTGTTTTTAAGCATCACTGGCTGTTGCTGAGCGTCCATGAGATAATGTGCTAACCGTTATGTCTTTATTCCTTCCAGCTTCATCACATTCCGCTCTTGTGCATATCTGGACAGGAAGCATACAGTTTTTGGAAGGTAAGTGAAGGATATTATGGCAGCAGTACAGCAGACATGTTCTCCTGTGTGTCTGAAGCATCCACTGACTCTTGACATGGAACTGGAGGAAACTCCCAGCTCGCAAGCTGGTTCTCCTCATCACGAGTAGGTGGCCAATGTCGCATCAGTGCCAGTCATCAGACTCTGCCTTTTTTCCTCCTTCCATCACTGTTGGTTGCCTTACTTCCCTTCTGTGGGTGGCCCTCCAGGGAGTCATGAGCACAGTAATCATCGTCCTGTAACCAACCCTGTTAATATTTGTGCATGCTAATTGCTGGGACATGAGAGATTACCTCTTCAGCTCTGCTTTCATCTTCTCCCGAGCTGTCAGCCAGGAAATTAGTCATGGCAGGGCTGCTGTTCATCATGGCATAGAACACAGAGCTTCTGCATAGATTAGGTCTTTTGGCCCCTTTTGGTCCTTTTTATTCTATTCTCCTTTTCTTTTATTCCTGACAGTTATGATCAGTATAAAATTTGTGTGTTTATGTGTGTACACATACAGAACATACATGTTTGTGTGTGTACATGCAAAGATCTTGCCAGTGCCAAGACAGCAAGAGAACTTCACTCTTTATAAAGAAGTTAATTCCAAAAGTCTTTGCCAGTCAAGCCCTCGCATGATAAAGATCAAGGTATTTACTAGAGAAGATAGTACAAAATCCTTATGTTACGGTGTGTTCTTGGCTTCCCCCGCTGCGGGTGCTGGGTATTTACCCAGTCACGGGTGCCTGTCCTCACAGCTGCCTCTGTGCTTGTGGCAGGGAGGGGAATGTTACTCACCTGCTCCATTGGTGGCTCCTGAGGATTTTACAGTCTTTTTTAAGTGAAGATCTGTTTTTTTATTCTTTAACAGTTTTGTCTGGTTGAAAAGCAGCAGTTGAAAATAAATGCATGTGCTGTTTGCTTTGACTGCATGTCATGCAATAGTGCTGTACTGTGAAAATGATATATTCAATCCATGTTCTTTGCCTGTGAGTTCTTGAGGCAGAAGCTGGCTTCGTTTTAAACAATTATTTTAGTTCTGATGCTTATTCTGCTGTAATTGAACCCTTTGAAATGTATTTCTTTTTCCTTTCTAAGGTCTGTCCTAAAAAAATTTGAAGTTCCCTTGTCGTTTGGTGGAAGCAAATTAGTAAAGCAAATTCTAATATGGAAAGTTGAGAGCGAGTAGATTCTTGGAGGATTTACATTACCTATATCTTAGGAGTATTTCACTTTTAAGCTACAATTTGACTCCTCCTTGCAAAAATCCCATTAAATCCCATAGGGTAATGCTTTAACCCTGAGCTTGCCACCTCACCAAACAGTATTTGGGTTAGGAGAGCTCAGCTGACAATGTTTTAAAATCGTGTTTGGCTCCCAGCATGAAAATAGAATGGCATCTTCCTCTGAACACAGCACAGATGAACTTTACCCTGGACTTTCTTGCATGTAAATGGAGATTAATTCGAAAAAAGTAAAACGATGCTGGAATAGATTTATGTACACATTGAATACTTAAGTTTACCTACAAATTTAATATAAAAGGCAGCTGTTTTTATCTGCATTTGTTTTTAAAAGCCATAAAAGCCAAAAGATTGAAGAGATTGTACCTCTGGTGAAACTCCAGCCTGAGTTCTCTGTGTTGGATCGTGGGTGTTTCCTGGGTTCACTGACTGTATCTGATCTTAGGCTGTATGGTACAATAACATCTGGGAAGCATATCTAGAAATAATATCTGGGTTTGAGAATAGAACAAACCCATGAAACAAGAATTCTTTGTTTCCATGAATGTTAAATTGGATTGTCTTAACTGGATGCTCACTGGCCTGTTGTGACTTTCATATAGATTTGAGGATTACCTAGTTAATATTCAAACCTAAATACTCTGATCTCAGCTGTACCCTCAGCTATTTCTGTGTGGCTCTGGTTCATGGTAGTGAGTGTCACATATGTGTCTTTGAGAGCAGAATTTCACCTGTTTGCAATTTGTATAGAACTTTTCAGCAGAATTTTCATACATTGGAGAGCAAAATGGAGCGAAAGAGCGACCATTCCCCACCCCTCTATTCTTTTTTGGTCCTGTGTGGGATGGAACATTGCAAAGTTCCTTCCCTGGAGAGCTGCATCTTATTCATGTCCCCACTGGTCAGAAACACAATTTTTGCATAGTACCAGCTATGGAGAGTTGGATCTTTGGCTGTTAAGGGTGTTTGGAAAACACCGCAGCTGCAGAGGTGACGCGTGTCTCTCTCGGTGCGCTGGGGTTTTCAAGTCTCTGGAGAAGGTTGCGGCTGAGGAGAGGGAGGGCAGTCTGTGAATGTGCTGCCCACCTGGCAGTGGTGAGGACGGATGTTACTGAAAATAAAGGAGATCACTTGGCATGGACGGGGAGCAAAAACAAAGGCAGAGAGTGAGAGAGGAATCCTTCCCTTGGAGGTGTGTTGCAGGCTGCATGGATTTCCGTCTCTGGCAGAGCTGCCGAGATTAAATTAGTAATTACCATTTCTGGTAATTACAATTTCTCCTGACTTAGAGAATGCTGTAACTCATGTAAAAACTAACTGGTGGCTTTTGTTGGCTCCTAGCTGACTGGTAAGAGATTTAATTTGGAAACTCAAATAACATAAACCAACCAACATTCACTTGCTCCGCGCAGAGCGGGTGAGAAGCCTGTGCAGGGGACGGCTGTGTGGGGAGGTGTGTGCAAGGGCTCCCCGGTGTCCACGCTGTCACCGGGAGTCCAAACGCCACGTGAGCTGTGAGATGTCACCACCAGAGCACCAGTACAGGCACACGCTCCTGTCAGGCTGCTTTGGGAAATTCAGATGCAAGTGCATCCCATCCATGGTGTTACGATGTTTTCTAGTACTCCAGTGGTTCACAGTGCCTGTGGGTCAGGGACCTGGTACATTTGCCCTTTCTAAGCAGAAATAGAAACATAATCTCTGTCCCAGGGAGCTGTGTAAGTGGAAAAGAGACTCCATGTAGATACAGGGAAGTCACAGTAGTGACCCCTCTCAGCCCACCTTCCACCAATAGTTTGCACTTTCTTCAGAACCAAGGAAAAAGAAAGCCCCAGGGAAAAATGAAGTGGCTTTGGGGGAGCCTGTTCCAGAAGTAAAGGGACACATGAAAAAGTGCATGTTTAAGATAATAGTGGAAGGTGATCAAGCTATGGTGATCAGCCAAAGGGGAGAGATGCACTCGGTGAGATTTGGGGTGAGATTTGGGATACGCAGAGTGTGGTGGGCTGGAAAGTGAGGGCAGGTTGCAGGTATGTGATGTGATAAAAAGAAAAGCAATAGAGAGAGTGGAGGGAAGAGTGTTGTTGTCAGAGTGGCAAAGCTGGAAATGATCTGGGCAGCAGTTCTGTGTATTTATTAGAATATCACTTGTGTTGGTCAAGAACCGAGAAAAGGATGTGGCAACAGACGAGCTGAGTATATGGAGGTCAGTTTTCCCCTCTG
This sequence comes from Calidris pygmaea, assembly GCA_003697955.1. Lineage (NCBI taxonomy): Eukaryota > Metazoa > Chordata > Aves > Charadriiformes > Scolopacidae > Calidris > Calidris pygmaea. The sequence goes on along the minus strand of QJSC01014800.1, from coordinate 653,141 downwards.
TGGGTGGCTGCACGTATCTGCTTACGCAGATCTTCTTACTGTCTCTCAAGGTTTCTGCCGCTCATTCTTCCAGTTCTCTTGTTCCCTGAAATAATGAACAAGGTGGTTTGGGAAACCTCAGCCTCGGTCAAATTGGAGGCGTCATTCAGTGGCTGACATGCTCTCAGCTTAGTCTTCTCTTTTCTTCCCTCCTCCCCTTGCCAGATGCTGTTGTGGAAGAGGGTTTTCTTTCTGTACTAAATATGCCTTGGCCTGTTTAGTGCTTTCTCCTGCAGTTCCATAGAGTAGGGCAAAGAGAGTAACTCTTCTCCTCTAAAGTGATGAGCTACATAGAGCAGCTACGAGGCATCATTGCGCTGTCCGGGTACGGTCAAATAATGCACAGCGTCTGTTCCCACTGTAACATTCCCTGTGTGATGCAAATCCCTGAACCCCAGTGGTTTCTAAGCTGGGAAACTCCTGTTCCCGTTGCTCTTCTGCGGTAGTACGTGTGAAGGGTGGAGAAACGGTGTGTCAGCAGAGGCAGAGCTGGTTTTGTCACTGACTGTAGGAGCCTGAGCTGGTTTTGCCCTGGAGCCCGCTCCCCATCCCGCAGAGAGCAGCGAGGGGCAAGGTGGGAAGATGGAGCAGGAGCTGTGCAAGGGCTGGTGGCCTTTCCAGGACAGCCGTGTCATCTCCACAGAGGAACTGGTGCCAGAGCAGGGAGGTCCTTAGCCAGGTTCATCTGTTGAGTCTAGTTTCAAAATGCTTTTTTTCCAAGTTGCTTTGTTTTTCCAGCACCCTTCATTACCATGTCTCACTGGCTGGATTAAGCCCTTATGAGAGACTCCGGCTGTTACTCTTGTGGCGAGTCGGAGTTGCTCCGTTTCAGATGGGGTGTATCCGTAGAAAACATTTTGTCCCGAGCATACGTGTTTGTGCATGTATATATTGTTCTCTCTGTGTGTGCATATAAATGTATGTACTCCTTTTTATAAAAATAACCTTGAGGGCAGAATGTGTTTACAAAGCAACAATGCTTCTTTCTGGTTTCTAGTTTAAAGCATTTTTTTTTTTAAGAAGTCCAGACATTGTTCTTGTATCGTCTTCTGACCAGGAAACTCTGTCGTCTTGGACCGCTGCCATCCCCAGCATTGCATAAGGCTTAATTCCTATAGTTCTTCTAAACAAAAATATGAGAAATAGGAAGTCCACGTGTGAAGGTCTGTGAGGCTGCTTGGAGCTGCAGTTTCCTTTGGGAGCAGCAGGACTGTCACTGGCTTATTGCAAAGGGAGAGAGCTTGCTCCAGATACTTCACTCACGCTTCGTGCAGACACTGGCGGTGGTTGTGAGGCAGGGTTACTAGTTTGCATAAAGGAGCCTTCACAGGAAGGGAGATTTTAAATAACATCTCAAAATTTGAAATGCAAAGATTTCCAGTGCTGCCTCAGCTCAGTTTTCAAGAAAACAGAATTGCACGAGTAAGGGCACATATTTGTTTTCATTACTCTGGTAACAGAAAAAACCTAAATGTACCTACCTTGTCATCCGTGCTTAAGTGTAATGCAACATTTATCAAGCTCCTCTAAAAATACAACAAGCTGTCTCAGGGCTGCTGAGCTAAATCTGTAGTTGAGATCATCGTTTCTCTGTTCAGCCTCGACTGGAAGAACCCACCAAACCCTGGGCTTCGCTGGTGGTTCTCACCCAAGCGGTGTCACCCTCCGCGCTGCAGGGTGTCACCTCAGCGTCTGCTGAAGCCTCACCTGGTCAGTTTGGGACAAAGCGTGCGGGGCTCCTTATAAAAGGAATAGAGAAAGAAATGGTGTTTCTGCCCTTCTCCCTTCCTGTCTCTGCCGAGCTCCCGACCCCGCAGCGGTGACACCGAGTGAGAAAGGCCGACGCGGCGAGACCCATCGCTGTAACACATGTACTGTGTGAGGGGTGTGAAGGGGTATGGGTCTGAGCTCCAGGAGCTTGCATTTCATTTTAGTGAAAATTAGAACGAAATGGGGGTTGGACTAGATGGTCTCCAGAGGTCCCTTCCAACCCTATATCCTTCTGTGATTCTGTGAAAATGCTGCACAGAGTTCCTTATGCTGAGGCTCAGATTTATTCACAGGACAGGTTTTATCTCTTTTTGTGCGCAGTTAGTGGATATTTGAGTAATATGAACTAGTGACTCTCTTTTCAGAGATTTTTTTTTTAATGCTTTCATGTACTGATCTGATGGCCTTTTCCACGTGTAACTTGTACGAGCTTTTTTCTTGGCAAGACATCTCTGAGCTTTTCTTCTCACACCGAGCCTGTGCGTTGTGGGACAGGCAGAGAACCCCCAAACCACCCTGCCATGCTGGTTCCCTCCTCTGTGAGCAGCGGTTGCTGCAGCGGGTGCCAGTGCATGGGCTCAGACACGTTATATCCCATCACACTCATTTTAGTGCCATGATGTAGCATGAGGAGATTTGACAATATCAACATGTAATGTTTTGAGAGCCTGCACCTACTTTGTCTCTCTGCTTGGACAAATCTGAGGAAACTTTACAAAATCCTTTATGGTTTGAGATCTGATGTTGGAATATTCCATTTTTTGTGTGTCCAGCCACAGCTGCCCTGATTAGTGTGTAGTTCGTTTTTCACTGGATGGGTGACGTTTGCAATCAGATCTTGTCCTCTCTCGATTTTAATTTTTATTGATGCAACACAAGCCTCAGCTGGGCCTGATCCGTGACAAAGCTCCCAGGTGCTCCCTGAACAAAAATGACTTGTAAATTATTTCCAGTTCCTCTGGTCAGAGCTCTCTTCTCTGACCTGGTGGTGTGTATTCAAATTAATTACATTTTTTTATTGGCATTATGGCAGTGTCTAAAGATATAGACCTGCATTGAGAACTCACTGTGCTGGCACTGGAATATGCATAGAGATACCCTGTGCAAAATGTTAGAGAATGCAGGGGTCTAAACCAGAGCAACTTTCCATTTTAGAGACAAGAAGCTAAGAAGAAAGGAGGACAACGTGCTCTGCAGGCATAACAACAATGTCAAAATAGACTATTTAGGTCATTTACTGATGACCTGTGAATGGCATGTCTATCATAGCCTTTTAAAATGTACAAGTGACAAAGTATTCCCAATAAAGTTTAATTAGCGTAGCAACTGAAGATTCATGAGCATCGCCAAATGCATTAGGGCTAATATTGTGGGAGGTCTAGCTACGGGCTAGGGGATTACTCAGCTGAGATGCCGGTGCGTAGCTGATCCGGCCATTTGAAATTATCAGAACCTAATTAAATGAAAACACACGGGCAGATAATGAATGGAGCTGTTGGCTAGAAAATCCTCCAATATTAAATCAGAAGTTTCCTTTAGGGGCAATTAAAATACAGTGAATATATCTTAGGCTGTGTGTTAATCATCAGTATTAGAAGCAAATCTGATATTGGCCTGGAGGAGGATTTTTAAATTGAGTTTCTGTTACGAACTTTCAAAAGTTCATGCAGGGTCTTCCAGCCCTTCCCCCAGTGCGCTGCCTCCAGTTGCGAAGGAATGAGGCTGTTCTAGCCTGCAATCGTGGTTTTTTAATTGCTCTTAAACATCCCAGCCTGATTACGGATTGCACAGCCCTTGGGGAGCGGAGCGGGGAAGGAGCAGAGGGTCTGGAGCGGCAGCACAGTGTCAGCAGGGACGGCCCTGCTCGGGGACGGTGCTGGGCAGTGTCCTCGCTCCTCACGTAGCTTTATCTTCTGTGATGGGGTCTGTCTTCTGGGTGGCGTCCAGGGCCCGTCCCAACCCCTGGGCCAGCACCCGGGGCTGCACTGGGCACGGGGGGCGAAGGAGAGGGACCCGTCTGCCCATTTTACCTCCAAGTCGGTTCCCTTTGGCTACCGTGGCTGGTGGAGGAGCTCCTCAGGCGCCTGGGTGTCGTGGAGGGGCAGCAGAAGGTGTGTTTCTCTGCGGGAGCAGCTGAGCCCATGGCTGGTGGTGGCCAGTGGCCTGCCCGGGGGGGCTGCCCGGCTGCGAGACGCCTGCAAGAGTGAGGTACCGCAGCGGCGGTAGCTGTGTCAGGTACCTGCGAATGCGATGTGTCTTTTGGGTGAGGTATTGGTTGTTTCTCTGATATGAAAGCAGAGTTAGGCAATGAAACACTATATATTCCACTAGTTTGATGTTTTTTCCCACCAGTTTCATTTAATTTTATTTTTTTCCATTTCACATGCCCGGCCCCAGACAGCCCATCTGTGCTAGTACTGGAGCTCCAGTAATTCCAGCAATTGGGTTTCAAAGCAGTTGCCACCCCAGGAAGGCTCGTGGCTCTTCAGCCCTGGGCTCCTCAACGGCCAGGTCCTGCAGAGCTGCCAGCCCCAGGCTCCTCCACCTCCAGGAACAGCATTTTTGAGAATTACGGCTGCTTCGCATTGTCCCACAGCCATTAATGTGGGCTGTATTTTTGGTTCCTGGCCATGTGGCTTGGCTGTGTTAAAGCAGATGTTGTCCAGCCACAGCCAGCTTCTCCAAGGGATCTGGATCGCTCGGCATCAGTGGCCTGTCTTCAGCTTTATTTACGGCTCTTCTAAGTATAGCTGTTTTCAAATTTAATTGGGGATGATGATGTGGATAAAAGTGTTAAATACCCTGGGACCGAGATCTGATCCCAGCAGGATGCCTCTGGAAACGTACTGACTCAGTGGTTTCTATTTAAAATTAGATTTTGACACCTGTCAGCCAATTTTTTATTTAATGTGTGCTGTGTTCCCTTCATATTGTTCTGGTTTCTCGATCAAAATATCAGCCGCCTTCCAGAATTCTGTTCCGTGGCCACTGTTATCCCTGTGAACCACATCTGTCGTCTCAAAGATAGACGGTTGTTTGACAGACTCTGTTTTCCACAAAACCTTGTTGATTGTTGTTACTTATTTCCTTTCTTTCTTAATCATGTCCTGTCTCCGCTATTCCATTATTTTGCTGGGATAGATGCCAGGATGACAGGCTTATAATTATCTGGGTCACCCCATTTATCCTTTCTAAATATCCTTTTCTGGAACTTTCCCATTGTTCCACACTTTTTTTGGAAAATGAACATGCAGCAGTCCAGAAAGTCTTCGGCCTTTCTTCAATGTTTTGCAGCGAGTATTTGGATATGTTGACTCGAAAGCGAGAGGCCAGGGATCTGACATCCTCCCAGATAGAAGCCATGAGCAGTGAGCAGTGTCCCGGCGTTGTCCTGTGGCCGTGACTGGGTGCTCTGCTGCTCTCCCAGGCCCTGCCGAGCTCACCGCCCTCACGTGCGAAATACCAGAAGTTAATGAAAACTTTTGCTTTGTTGACCAAGTCTGTTGGTCGGGTTTTTTTAAAGCTCATGGGAGTAACAAATGAGATCCAAATTGATGGATGTAGCACTAGTGAACCCATTCTGAAATGGGTTTCTGTCTTCTCGCGCAGTCAGCTGCCCACAGAGCCCAGTCCCCGCCTGGCTGCTTTGTGTGGCTGCCGGGCTCTTGGACAGATGGCTTGGCTTTGCCTCTGCGTGTTGGACTTTTCCATGTTCTGTTTAATTTTGAAGTCAAATCCCAGACTTGAGAAAAAATTCTTACCTTCCACATTGAATGACGTTATCTTGGGTCTTCCAAATACAGTTGTTGATTCCCCTTCCCCAGGACACAATGGCTTAAAAATCTGCCAGAGTAATGGGCATAAATTAGATGTATTAGATGTGAGAGTGCAGGAGTATTCTGAGCTTGTTGTGACATCTGGAAATCGTGTCCTTCCTCTTTTAGGGTGGTTGGTGGCTTTGAGACTCTGACTGCGATGGAGAATGTGGAAAGTGACCCAAAAACAGACCGCCCCAAGGTACGTGTGAAGCCCCGGGGGCTGTGTGGGATGGGGGGAACACGTGTGGCCTCCTGTGGCACCGCAGCTCACCCGCTGCTGCGAGAGCCGAGCCTGGGGAGGTGGCACAGCCTCATCCACACATCAATTCTCTCTTCTCTTCTGCTCCCAGGAGGAAATACGAATTGAGACAACAACTGTCTTTGTTGATCCGTACGAAGAGGCAGATGCCCAGGTGAGGTCATTGATTGGTTGGTTTTTTTGAAAGGCCAAAGCTCTTCTTTAGAGAATTCTGTGACTTAATGCCTTTTCTTTGAACACGGGCAGTCCCCAGCCCGTGTGGTTGTGAGCTGAGATTAAGCAGCTGCCGTTCAGCATTGCCTCGTGTGCCAGGGCCATCACTGCCCTTTCAGCAGAGGGGTTCGTAGCCGAGCCTGGCACCGCTCCCAGTCAGTCCATCAGGCTTACAATGGGCTCCTTCCCAATGCCCACAGCAGCTGTGGGCAGCAGCAGGTGAGAAGAGAGTTGTGTTATAATGGCTGCTCACAGGCCCTGGAGCCTGCCCTGTAATCACAGGTGCTGATTGCTGCTCTAGAGTGCTTTGGAGCTTCCAAGAATTGTAGACAGCTTCTCCTTACCCTGGATTAGCTCTTGTGACAGACTGTGCTCTCTGCTCCCACAGGTTGCTGCAGAAAGAGAGAAGGTCCGGCTAGAAGAAGAAGCAGCAAAAACAAAAGCTGAGGTGGTCGTACCAAAGAAAGAGGTCCAGGCTCCTAAAACTTACCGGCAGGGGATTGGAAAATACATTAACATGGCTGCAGCGTGAGTTCCCTGCCCATCTCATCTTTGTTGAGCGTTGTAGTTGCCTTTCCTGCTGGAGGCTGACCCTGCCCAGGGCCATTGCCCAGGTGTTCGGTGCGTGCCAGCAGGCTGCAAAGACACGCTCGTGTGGTCCCAACAGTCAAGAGTTCTCTCTGCTGCTGTTGTTTTTCAAGATTACAAGTTAACTGAGCTTTTCCTTTAGCACTGAACACGACCGAGTTGGTCTTTAACAATGTGTGCTGCCTTCAGAGCTGTAGACACATTTTCACAACTCGGAAGTCCTTGAGGAACTCTACTGTGCCACTTCCTACACCATCTTGTATTCTCTTCCTCTTCTGCAGCTATTTCTGAAGGCCACGGTCCCACAGATGTTTTGCTTTTAGCAGCTTCTCCCCTGCACGAAGTTGCTGCCCTAAACCCCTGTCACTCTGCTCTCTGGTTCCCTGTTCAGCCACACGAACGGTCGTACCAGCACAACCACCAGGGCCGGGCAGGGGAGCGGGTTCCCAGGCTTGCTGTGGGAGCACCGGGCGTCTGGCGAGTAGCTGCAGGGAGCCTGGCTGGTTGTACAGGCTCGTCCTAAAGCCTCCTCTCCCACACACCTTTGTACGCCCCTTGGGACTGGCAGCATCGCTTGCTTTCCTGAGGACAGTACAGAATCCCACCCGAGTGGCAGCTTTGCATGCGTTTTGGATAAATTAAAATGAATGCCTTCCATTTGTTTTTTTCGCAGACTTCTCTAAAAGCATTTGCAAAAATGCTGTTGTCTGTCTGCTGCGTAAAGGCGTGTATTTATGCATACACACAGATCTGGACAGCTATTGAATCAGCTTGTGTGTGCCTGCGTGACTTACGGGCATTTGCATAACTGTGAGAACACAAAATCTTAGCCCATGTAGGTCAGTGTGGTGTGTCCCCTGAGCGTTTCAGCTTAAAATTGCTGCCATGCTCCACTGTATTTACAGAGGAAACCCGGGCGGAGCTTGCAGCTCTGTGGAAAAGGGCAAGTAGTATAGAAGGGATTTTCCTTCCCTGGTGCTTCCCTCATGGCAGCCTGCCTTCAAACTGGGAATCTGGTCCTTGGCAGCCCTTTGGCAGGTGCGGGAGTGATTTGATGGGGTTGCACACTCTACTTGAGGGGGGCTGAGAACAGCAGCGGGGACTGCAACAGGCTGTGCTCAAGGAGCAGAAAAGGATCCGAAAAACTCACCCAGCTGCTTTACACCAAATTCCCCATAAATTCTTTTGCTGCCACAAACACAGGCGAGAAGGTGGGGAGAGAACCTGTGGCTCACGTTTTCATCATGACTGAGCTAAAAAAGTACAGCTGTTAAATCTTCAGCTCTGGCCTGGAGAACTTGTTGGGTTTTCAACACTTTCCTGGAAGTGTCCAGAGCCTGACCCGAACGCACTGACACTCCCTGGGCTCTCCCAAAGGCCCTGTCCCCACTCCATGTCCCCTGGGCTGGCACAGAGCTTGTGCTCCCCTCTGGTTGACAAGAGATGGGCTCCTGTCCTTCCACGGGAGAGGAAAAGCCCCCAGCTCCCCTCCGAACAATAAACAGTCCCTGAGAACTGTTTCCATTTTGTCCCCAGGAAGCGCAGCGTGGAGGACGAGGGGCCCTCAACCAGCGCGGCTGCGAAGAAGGAGAAGAAGAGCTCGGGCTTTGGGGACTTCAGCTCCTGGTAGCGGCGCGGGGAGCCCAGCCCTGGAGCGAAAGAGAGCGGGCGGCCACCCACGTGTCCCCCGAGAACCCGAAAGACAGTCCGTCCTGGGGAGGAAAGGCACCGGCCTGCCCTCCCCCTGGGGAAGAAAACTGTTGCTTTGTTAAGGCTGGTTAATGTGGCTTTGTTTTCTAGAGGGCTGCCGTTCCCCCACAGCATCTTCCTTGAAGGCCTTTTGTTGTTGTTTGCTGAGTGGGGAGGAGGGTCCCGGCTCCCTGGGGATGAGCCGGAGCCTTTCTCCTGGCTGGCAGCAGACCCGGCAGAGCCCGCCGTGCAGGGCCACGGCAGCGAGCGGCTGCGCTGGAGAAAGAGCTGCTTTTACAGGTAATCGTTTCCAGACCAGCCACGTCTGCCAAACGACAATTGAGTGAATGTGCTGGGGGGGCCGTGCTGCTGGAGCTCGGCCCAGGGGAGCAGAGGGCTCCAGCCGCCCCTGCCCTTCCCGCTGCCTTCGCTGCTGCTCAGCAAGGACCCGGTCTGTCTCCTGCTCCCTGCGCCTGCTCCTGGCTGGACTGGCTGCTCTCGGTCTCCTCAGGGCCTGCTCGCTCCAAAATATGGGCTCTCTGGACCCGTTTTTGCCTCTGACAAAAGTGAATCTAGATGGGGAGCCTGGGGTGACCACACCGCTTGTTCCTCCCAGTGGCTGCCCTTCCCCGAGCCACTGGGCAACCAGCAGGGCCAGGACATGTCAGTTCAAACCTCCCTCAGGTCCCAGGAGCCACAGCCTGCAGCAACTGAGCAGGAATCGAACCAACTTGGGGTTTTTCTGTTTGTTTGTTTGTTTTTTTAACCATCCCTAAAGCCTGCTCCTCGCAGGGGACACGCGCCGTGGTCTGCCCCAGCATCAGTCCCCCCAGCATTGGGGAAAACCGTGTGATACAGCTGAGAGGCATCTCAGGTATTTCCGTTGCCCACCCACAAATTATTAGGAAGTTTAGTAAAGGCCTTACGGGGTGAAGCTGTCTCAGCCTGTGAGCGTGTGTGTGTTACCAGCCCTTGGCCGTAGCAGGCTAGATCCTGACCCGTTGCTTTTCACTCATCCTAGGTGTTTCCAGATAACAGAAGTACTCTCCCTACCTCTCTGCGTGGCTAAGGAGATAGTTTTGTAATCAGCTTTGTAACAAGACATTTATATTGGTGGTTCTGTGTTTTAAGGGAAGATTCCATTTCTATGAAATTGCTGTAAAAACTTTTGGTAAAATGTTTTGCATTAAATGCTTTTATTTTCTTTTTGAGTGCTTGCTTTGGCTGTTCAACTGTCATTTCCAAGATCGTGGCATTGCACAGTTGATTGTCGTACAAGGAAATGATTCATTCCTGCTTTTTGAGATGCTTATAGGGAACTCTGGGATCTCTGCGGATGTGATTACATCTCTGTTAAATCATAGGAAGTTCAAACTACTCTGAAAGAATAATGGGGGGGTTGTTTTGCAGCACTTTGCAGTGTATCAGTCTGAAATGAAATAACACGTGTTTGATTCTCGGAACAGGGGATACGATGGTACTTTCCTCAAGCTGAGTTTCTCATGTCTCACTGAAACCTGTTGCTTCTCCTGGGCTGGCCCTTTCCTGATAAATTGTTATTGATCCCCTCTATCTACAGCCTGATTTTGAGCCGTCACGTTGACAGAATTGCTAGAGCTGGAACAGGCAGCTTAATGAAATCCGTGAGAGTAAAATGCTTTTTGTGTACTAGATTAAAATGGAGATTATTATGGAAGAAAGGGGCTTTTGATTGCAAGGAGGGCAACAGAGGTGTGCCAAGGACTCCGGTGTCAGCAGGATTCCTTGTTGCAGAGTGATATAAGGGACGGTGGTGGAGGGAGCTGCCTGCTGTCCCTTTCTGCTCCAGCCCTTGGGCAGCGCTCGCTGCGGCCGGGAGGGAGCAATTCCCACCCTGACACCGGGCACAAAAAGAAAGAGCCATTTCCTGGCTTCGAGGAAGGGCTGAGCATAACCCTTTCAGTTTTGCTCCAAGCAGGCGTGAAGCTCTTTGTCCTCTGTTCACCTGGGCCCAGGCTGGTCCGTTGGTGCTCCCACCGGGACACGGTGACACGAGCTCTTCTGAGAAAGCAGTGGGAAGTGGTGACCCACACTGGGGGGGCAGGAGGTGGGTGCCCAGAGAGCGGGGCAGGGTGGTGCAGCCCTCGCTGCTGCAAAGCCTGGCTCTTTGCTGGGCAACTCGCAGAGTTTCCTCTCCCTGAGTCAGGAAGAGGGAGGCAGGAGGCTTTGCTGGAACCTTCTCTGCCCCTTTCATCGCTTGGTTCTCCAGCAGGGACAGGGTGGTGAAGGAATTCCCAAAGCAGCTCCTGCCCTGGGCTGCGCAGCCTGGCACAACCTGGCTCCTGGGAACCCCTGTGCCATCTGTAAGTACATTTTTACAGTCTTTGTCTTCGATGCTTTTCCAGTAAACGTGCTTAGAGAGAAAAAGCAGGATTGTAACCAGAGGCTGAAGTAGCTGTTGTCTGGCCTTGACCAGAGTAACGTGGGACGGACACCAGGGTGGCTCTGAACAGCATCTCCTCGGTGCTGCCCGGAGCTGGGGGGGGCGCTGAGCCCATGGGACACCCTGCGGTGCCACGCTGGGGCCGGGGGCCCTGGCACCGCTCTGCTGCAGAGCCCGGACCCCGCTGAGCTCAGCCCCTGTGCATGGGTGGGGGACAAGGCCGTGGCTGTCGCGGGGCTCCCGGGGCGGCTGCGGAGCGGGGGCTGCGGCGGTGCCTCGGCCGGGCCGGCACTGAGTCACCCTCCGCTGAGCTCAGGCGCTGCAGCCGCTGACTTCATGCGCTGGAAATAGCAACCAAGGAGGAACCGTCTCCCTGTCACCACCAAACCCCTACAGACACACCGGCACCCCAGCCCCAGCCGTGGGCGCTGGCTGTCCCAGGGGAGCAGCAGCCCCCGGTCTCGCCCCCAGCCCGGACAGAGGCTGGAGCTGCTCAGTGCGGGATGGGACAGGACGGGTCCCCATGGCTGCACGGGGCCGATGGCATTTGCCATCCGAGGTGCTGCCGGCCCCACGAGGGACAACAGGAGATGCTGCTGCAGGAGTCGGTGGAGTCAAAGGGTTTCAAGGCCGAAGAGATCGGGCTTTGTCTGTCCTTCCTGCTCCTACGGCACAATTCACACTAAGCCAATAATGTCTTCTTGGCTAAAACATGTTTTCAGAACGCACCCAGCTCCCTGCGAAGGTCCAAGGGAAAGTCAATCCCGCAGTTCCCCTGGCAGCAACGCGGCCCCTGTGGCCCCGTGGCAAGGGACCAGCTCCTGCCCCCTCCTCCCCGCGCTGCAGGGAAACTTTGGGGATTAAAGCGCCCCTTTGGGCAGTTCGGTCCCTGGGGAAGGGCTGGGGTCGATGGGCGGAAGCGGTGGGGATCGGGGCTGTACCCCTGGGGCTGTGTTTGGGGCAGCTTCCCAGGCCCCTCTGCAGCTCCTGACATCACAGAGCGGCCAAATCTTCCCTTTTACACAGAAAAAAAAAAAGGGCTCATCTGCAATCACAGCAGGCTGCGTCTGACAGCTCATAACTTAATGGCTTTTGAAAAATAGCCGCAGCCTGTTTCCAACGCAGGTCAAGTTCTCCCCCACCCCGCCCCTGGAAAGCCTTCCCAGCTCTCACTTTTCTGATATTAGATACTTTCTCTAATCTTTGGCCTTCATTTATTAATGGCTAATTATATCTATTTGCTTTTGTGCCAACATTGTCCTTTAGCTTGAATAGCTTTTCTCCCTCCCTAATGCTTGCTTCCCAGCGCTATTTATAGGCAGCAATTGTATCCCCCCGCAGCCGCTGTTTTGCTTGGCCACCCCGGCTGCCTTCGGCTCCTCCGAATGACCCGTCCCCTCCTGCCTCCCTCTGTGTCCCCCCTCCGGCGGGGGCTCCAACGGCCACAGCCAGGGTCTGGCAGGAACCGGGGGGGCAGCAGCCCCCACCATGATGCTTCGGGGCAGAGCTGCCTCTGGAGACCACCATGGGGTTATTTTTTAGGCATCCCATGGGGCACACCATTTTTGAGGCAGAGGCAGGGGCTGCTCCAGGCTCCCGATTGCCTTCCCTGTCCCCCCTGCCCCGTTTCTCCGGGGGGAGAGCGCGCACCCAGCTGCCTGGCCCACCAAGGCAGCGCGGGGAGTCGCGTGATTCCCATCTGTGCTTTCATCCCAGGATGAAAGGGATGATAGAAAACATTTGTTTTTATGATAAAAGCAATTGACCCGGGAGGAATCTGCCTCCCCGGGGCGGCCTGCAGCAAATCGCGGAGATAAGGCCCCGACGCAGCAAACGCCAAGTGCTTCCAGGGCTCGGAGCGGCCGCGGAGCAAATCCCTCCCCAGGTGGAAGGGAACCGCACCGGGGGGTTCCACGGCTGCTCCCGAGCCCAGACAACGCGGCCGGTGAGGATTTGAGTGGATTTTGTTGGGGCCGGGAGGATCTGCAGAGAAGGATGCTATTATTTATTTATTTTTAAACGAATGGCCAGATTTTTTTATTACAGACATCTTCGCCGCAGATCTCAGTCGAGCTTTTAATAGATGGGTTCCTCGCCAGCGGCAACTGCAAATTGATTGCAGCAGAAATGGCAAGTGAAGACAAATATAGTGCAGGCTGCCTGCAGGGACAGAGCGCGGAGGAAACTTTGGATGCTATTTTTGGTGCTTTGTCTCCACCACTTACAGTATTCCCAATCCCTGTTTCTCCTTAAAAATGTTTGGGGTTGGGATTTTTTTTTTTGGTTGGTTGGTTTTGGGTTTTTTGGTTTGTTTGGTTGGGTTTTTTTGTTAAAAAAAAATGTCCCTTCTCCAGAGAAAGGGCCAGGAGCGGTGTCAGTGCCTGGCTCTGCGGAGCTGGTGGGTGCCCTGACCCTGGTTGGGGTGACACCGTGGCCATCCTGCCTCCGTCCCCTCCGCTGGGACCGTCCCTCCGGGGGCTGACGCGGAGACAAACCCTGATTTCGCCCCGATCCACGGGAACCTCGGGGGGTACAGGGACGTTCAGTGCTCTCGCTGAGGGAACCCCCACGCTGCCACAGCCCCAGCCCTGCACAGGCTCTACTGCTCAGCACCAATGCACCGAGTTTTGCTCGGTCCCAGCCAGCACCAAGAGCTTCCAAGACACAGGGGAACCCAGCTGGGTGCCTGGAGGGGAGCAGCCCTGGGCTGCGCAATCACAAAGTCCAGGTGTGACCTACGTCTGGAATCCAGCTGCAGGGAGACAGGGAGGGGAGTGATGGAAGTCACTCAGGTTGCTTGGAAGAGTGGGAAAACACTCCCAAGTTATTGCCGTGCTTGGGGACACAGTTAGGTGACACTGGAGTGATGTTAAAGGCTTTATGGCACCCATGCCCTCAATGCCTCGGCCCCAGGGGCAATGGGGACGCGGTGGCAGGTTGAGGCGCAGCCCCAGGACGATCAGCCCCCGGCGCAGAGGCATCTCGCTGACACGTGTGTCCGTGGGTGTGAGACGAGGCTGCAGTTAGAAATAAAGGAGCAGAAATGCTAATAAAAGTGACAAACAAGAACGGGGGAAATCAGGGTTTAACTTTGTAAGTGGTTAAATACAAGCAGGTCGGGGCTGGCCGTGAGCACAGGAGCCTTTGTCCTGCTCCTTCTGTGTCTGCCTGGAGCCCCAGGATGTTTGTGGCAGCGGCTCTGGGGGGACCATCACCTTCTGTGAGGATCTGGCAGCGTTTCGGACCATGGGATAGGGTTTGTGTTTGCCTCAGTGGGAGCCGCCTTGGCATGAGAAGCCCCAGATGCTCTTCTGCTGTCTTTTTACACATCCGTGTCTGCGCAGACCCCATTTTGCCTTGATTTGATCAAACTGCAATCTGGTGTTCACAAAAAAATCTCCTTGTTCCCCATCTTTGTCTCTAAATAACGTTAAAGGCTCCACTCCACCAGCAGGCTGGATGGTGTTGGAGTTAAAATAAAGGTAACAAAAAATGGGAAAAAGAAATCATTCATTGATGGTTCATTGAGCTTTTTAGCAGAGGGCACCTCTGGCCCTTTCACACCCGGCCGGGCCAATATTGCACGTCCAGCAAACAGTGTGGGGCTTCCACCCAACAGCTCAGCATCACCCACCCCAAACCAGGGTGGACTGTGGCTGCTGAGCACCCTGGGAAAGAAAAAAAAACAACAACAAAAAAACCCCACCCAACCCCACTCCAAAGCCTGTTAAAAAAACCCAACAACAAACCACCTTTTTTTAATATTTTTAAGGCAGACACTAACATCTACTTCTGGTAATGCCACTGTTGTGTGGCAGCTCTGGCCGCCCTCTGTGCAGGGGTGGGCACGCTGGGCACGCTGCCGTCCTGCCCCGACGGGCTCCTCCGGGCACTCGGTGCTGTGCCGGGCACATGCCCTCTGCCCGGCGTCTCCCAACCGGGACGGTTTCCGTCCGGCCTGGCCGCGGCGGCGGGGGCCGGTGCCCGGGGCGGAGGCGGCAGCGCGTGGGAGCAGACCCCGGCCACGGCAGGCGTTGGGTGTGATGAGCTTTGCCTGGCACCAGCACCACAGCTCTGCGGGACGGGCTGCGGGCGACGCCACCGGCCAGACCCCCCCCCCCCCCCCGGGGCCGCACGCGTGGGCTCAGCCCCCGGGGGGTTATTTCGCAAGAGAAGTCAGCTTGCGGAGGAGGTTTTTATGGCTGGGGATCAAAGTCCCTGGCGGCCGCCCAGTTTCCCAGTGTTTGGCTGTTGCACAGCCCGGGTTTGCAGCTGGGTTTGTGGGCCAGCTCCGGGCGGGGAGGGGTGGCCCAGGGCCCGCAGGGAGGGAGGCTCGGACGCCCCAGCGGTGGGTGTGGGGTCAGCCCGCTCCCCTCTCCCACGGCCGCTCGCACCCCGGGGCAGCACCAACACGGGGGTCAAGCCCCGTGGCCACCCCGGGGAGGGCAGTGGGAGCTGGGGCTGCTGGGGAGAGGGGCTGGTGGCCAACAGGAGTCCCGAGCTTCAGTGGTCAAAGAGATGTGACTTTTCCTTGCCCAGGGACAGAGGCATCGGCTCCTGGTCCCATGGGGATCCAGCCAGCGGGAGCACGGCTGGGTGCTGGCCCTTCCCTGCCCAGTTTGGGCGATGCCAGCCTCACCCAGGAGACAATCCTGCTTTCTCCATCCACCTCCCTCTCCCCCAGCCCTGGGATGTCTCTTGGTCTCCGCCATTCCCAGGTCCTCAGCTGAATAACCTCATTTCTGGCTGTGCTTCACGGCCACAGACCTTGCGGAGCTCTGCGAGGAGGCAGAGACACAAGAAGATGTTAATTAACTTTTACAGCTTTGATTATTTCAGAGCATATATTTACATAGTGAATAACCTGGAGGGTCACATTTTAAAACTCAGATGTATTTATTCCTGCTCTCCATAAGGCAAACAGTGTGTTTATCCGTGCCGGGCCTGCAGGGATGCCAGGCAGCAGCAGCCCTCGCAGCCCCACACCCAATGCTAATGAGGGAATCGTTAACATGAACCAGCCCCACCTGAGTCAAATTTTCCCAGCTGCTCCTCTGCCCATCCCATCAGGCCTCTCCCGGTCCTGCAGGTGCCCCCCAGGGACCAGAAGGGCTGGGAACCCTCCTCTGATTTCCAGAATAAATGTATTCCCGGAAAATTCCCACCCTGAAGCGCTGCCCTGGAAGCCCCATCTGCCTGTGTGGGTTTTGCACTTCATCTGGACATATTTCCATAACCAGGTATTCTGGGGGGGGAGAAGCTGTCACCTCCAATGCCTGCAAATGCCAGCAAAGGGCCGGGTGTCACCCGCTGTCACCGTGCGGGGCCGGGGGAGCACAGTCGGCTCACACCATCTCTGATCCCCGGCTGCGTCGCTTTGTCAGCAGAGACCGGGCTGGCACTGGCTGCAGGAAAGGGTAGAAAATGGGCGGTTACGGGGCCAGGAGCTGTTCCTGCTGGGTAATCTCTGTTATAAAAAAAATACCCAATTGAAATTAAGAATAGACGTAAAGAGCAACATGTTTTTTCTCTGCCCAGCTGAGCTGTCAAGAATAAATCACCAGGTTTTTTTGCAAAGACTCGGCGAGGCTGGGGAAATCTGCTGGGAACCAGAGTGCTCAGGTCCAGGCTGTGCTGCCAAGACGGTCACAGCCCGTCCCGGGGACGGAGGAGCGGGAACGGGGCCAAGCGCGGCCCCGGGAGGTGTCTCCAGCCCAGCAGACGGTGACGGGCTGTGGGGCCAGCAAAACCTGAAACCTGTCCAGAAAGGAGAGGTCACCCTGTCAGTGGGGGCACAGGGGCTGTGGCAGCCCCTGCCAGGAGCCGGCAAACGCTCAAGGAAGAATGAATCAGTCGCCACACGCGTCTCCGCTCGGCTCTGAGGGGAAGGGTCTCGGCCCCTGGCCGTGTCCCCCCACCCTGGGGCTGGGGTCCTTGGACGTGGCCCCTGCTGCCCCCAGCCTCCTGCCCAGGGACGCACAGCGGCAGGACAGACGTCCCTGTGCTCTGTGACCTCCCCATAAAAGCCCAGATGGCAATCTGGAGTGCCTCTGTCTTAAAAAAAAAACACACCACCAAAAGCATGGGAAGAGTAGGTTAAAGGGTCAGTCCAGCAAAGTGCCCGGGGTGTGTTGCAGCAGTTAATCTATAACAAAACAAGTTACACGTTGCTAGAGCGTGGCCTAATTATTTTTTTCAGCTGTGTGTGTCTCGGAGGGTGATGGCTCGCAGCGCAGGGCTGTGGCTCTCGAGGAACGGGCGCTCGCCCCAGCCCCGCTGGGCTCTGCCGCCTCCGCGCCCGGCGCCTGTCACCTCCCGTTAACGTCAGCCCTGCGGCGCAGCGAGGCCGCGGGGAGCAACAGCGAAGCCAAACCAGATGCCACTTGGAGCTCGTAGCGAGGAGACCGTGTCCGGGGGGGCAGGGGGCTGCCATGGGGAGCGGAGGGGATGGTCCTCAGGTCCGTGTCCCGACCCATTGGGTCCTTCAGCATCCATCCTGTCACCCGCCCGGACACCGGCAGTCCCTGCCCATTGTCCCATGTCCCGGCAGGGCTGCGGACAGTCCGGGCACGGGTGGTTTCAGTGTTGGAGCCAGGCGGTGCCCACCACCGGGAGAGTCCCCTGGAAGGACGGAGCCCAATTCCACTTCTTGGTCCAGCGCCTCAGGGGATCAAACATTCGTGCGGCTCAGCTTCATGTGGAAATGGGGAAAAAAAAGGAAAAATAGGAAAAAAAAAAAATGTGGAAGAGGGGTAACCACCAGCTCTACTGCTACTGCTGCCAGTGCCCAGGGAGCCCCCATGGGCCAGCCCAGGGAGAGATGTCACCGACCCTTGCTGTGAAAGCTGGAGATGCTGGCACGGCCCGGCTGCTGCCCTCGCCGCCCGTCCATCATTCAAATTAGGGGCGACTGGGCGGCTCAGGGGAGATAAGCCTGGCTTTCAGAGCAGGCATCCACCGAAACCAGAGAAGTTTCCATGAAACCCTTCACACCGATGGCGCTGGGTAAAGCCCCAGCTCTTGTTACAAGTCTTGAGATTTTTGAGTGGCAAAACCGCAGCGTGTTAATGCTCGTTAACGGGCGCCAGGACAACAGCTTGTGTGGTCTGAGGGCTCGGATGTTGCACCTTGCACTGGCCAGGCTCCTCCCGGGAGCCACGGGCACCAGAAAGGGTTGTCTGCCCAGGCCGGGGCCGGGAGCTGAGTGAGGCGGGAGCTCTCATTTTGGGTACAGCTGGTAAGGACCCACGGTGTGAGGCAGGAGCACGACACCACCCCCATGCCTGTCCTGTGCAGGGCCTGTGTTAACCTTTGGAAAACATTGCTGTTTCCCTGCCTCCGCTCCCATGTGCAATCCGGGCTTTGGGATGGGAGAGGGCACAGGTTGCCGTTGGGAGATGGGGCACGGAGCCAGCCGGGCACGGAGGGGAGAGCCGGGGGAGGCAACAGGGGCTGAGGGGTTCACGGGGTGCAGGAGATGTCCCAAGCACTGGCTGAACAGTGTTAATAAGGGGAGAGGGATGGGGGGGGAAGGAAAAGAAAATGAGGCTAAAATATGGCATAACATCAACAGCAAAATGCCAAAGCAAGGCTCCGGGGGAGGCCATCCCATCCGTCACGCTGTGGGCACAGAGGCTGCTCTGGACCCCTCGGCCCCCGGGAGCTCACCCGGCCAGGGGGAGCCACAGCCACCAAACCGGCCCCGCACAGAGACGGGCACAGGAGGATAAACAGCCAGCTCAGTAAAACCCCAAGTGCAAGACCTTGGAGCCTCCTGGGAGGAACACGCTAAATAAACAAAGCGCTGTAGTTGCCGTGTTGCGGCGCGGCCGCTGCAGCACGTGGGGCTGCGTCTGGGTCCACATCCCACCGCGTCAGCACTGCTTGGTTACCCGGGGCACGCACACACCTCAAGTCATTCCCCAAGTGCTATTAAACCTTTTTTCCCGGCCTGGATTTGGTGTGAGGGAGGTGTCTGGGTGCAGCAAATCCCCAGAGAGGGTAGGTCACAGCATCCTCCCCCCACCAAGGGCAGCCAAGGTGCTGCTGAGCTCCCGGGCACCCCTGTCACAGTGTCCCCACCGTCCCTGCAGCATCCGTCACCTGAGCCTCCCCTGGGGCTGTATCTCTTCAACTAGAGCCTCAAAAACAGGATCCTGGGACGCAGGAGCCTCTCAAAGCTCCTGCAGCAGGAGGAGATTTAACAGCCCATCGCCTCGCTAATGCAGCTGTGCACAGGATGCTGAATCGCCTTGTGAGCGATGAGTTGTGATAGTGCCTTTGGCCAGAGGGACCTCCATTAATACTACAAATATCACATACTCGTGTGCGGGCTGCCCACAGCAGTCAGTCCCCCCTCCCTGCGATACATCGGGTCCCCCGGGGGAGTCAGAACCAGGCAGGGAAGGTGGGCAGGAGGCAGATGCGATTTCCCCGGCTGGAACTCAGGCAAGGCACGGGGGTGAAACCTCCGCTCCTGTGAGGCTGCCCAGAAACCGGTGACTGTCACACATCGTCAGAGCAGTCCTACATAATTTGAAAGCAATGGGACAGGACCAGCTATTGTGTTTGTCTTCAGAAAAGCAGAGATTGCTTCCAGTGCTCAGAAAAATCTCAGATTAGGAGAGGGTGCTGTGCTGTATTTCTACACAGCCCAGCCTTTGGTAACCCTTGGCTTTCACAGGTGAAGCACCATCCAGGTCACGGCATCAGCCACTGTCTCAGATCCATCCCACAGAATACTTGTTTTGCAGCTATTTCTGCCCAGGCACACGCTGCCATCAGTCCCCTGACCCAGTGACGCTGTGACCGAGAGGGGCCCGGGAATGGCAGCATGTTACAGTACGGGCAGCTTTGCTGGATTAGAAACCTGATTAACGGCCCCAGGGGAGATTAGAAATGGCTATTTTGAGAGGGGTTTTCACAGCAGGCTCCCAGCCCCGGCGGGACGGTGCTGCCCTGGCTGCTCCCGGGGAGCGGAGCCGGGCAGGGGGTGAGGGAGGTGTTCCCTGCGGAGCCCGGCGCTGGCCGACCACGGCGATTCCCCGCGGGAGTCGTGTGTGCATGTTTTGCCTCTGAAACACTGCGCAAACAAGGAAAGATAATCATTAACTTGGGGAGCTGTTAACCTTCAGTGTGAGCTCTGACCGGTGAAGGAGAGGTCTGTGGAGCAAAGTCTCTATTTTAGTAAACATCAAAAGAATGACGTGAGAGACCTTTTGGTTTAGTATGTTATGGGTAGGTAATTAAAGGCCATTAATTGGAGTTTCCAGCTCCTATGCTGCGAGAAACTTTTCACTACAGAAAAGAGGGGAAAGGGGAAAAAATTGCTGCTAAAGCAAAAAATCTGTGGGCTTGGCCAGCCCGGGAGCAGAGGTGACGCAGCACAGCATCGCGGGAGGGCTCTGGGGCCGCAGCTCACACCTGCGTGTTTTCTGTCGATTATCGTGACAGAGAAACAGCATTTAGGGCTCAAACTCTCTCCGCAGAACGCTGCGGACTTTGGACTGCTATGGGCATCATAAAAAGTGGGGAACTGAGGAAGGAGGAAGGTAGAAAAGGAAGAAAAGGAGTGAAGATAATTTAAGCAGACAGGCAGAGCGGATTTACAGTGTTAGTTACACCAGGTCACCAAGTGGAGCGTGTCATCCAGGGCAAGTCTGCTTATTTGACTATCACAGGGAAAGAGGTGATTAATTCAGGCCTGTAATGAGATGATGGCCAGGAACAGCCTCTTGCCCCAGAGAGTGGCTCCTGGGAGAGCTGTGGGTTCCCAGCCGTGCCCCGAGCTGCGGGGTGATGGTGATGGGGCACGTTCCTCTCTCCCAGGCACGAACAGCAGCTCCTTTTGCCATTTAACACAAGGCACAGAGGTGGAAAGCTTTGGGCGACCCGAATTGCCGCAAAATTCCATCTTTTCCCATTGATTTGCGCTTGCAGTCTCTGCAGAGCTCAGTACTCACCCCCATCCTGGTGACCTTTCCAACCCGGCTTTGTGGCACATGTCTCCACAGTGGCTCCAGATCAACAGATCCAAGGTTCACCACAGTAATATCAGCAGGTCTCCCCTGCGCATGGCAGACAATCTATTTGTATTTGTTTAGGAAATACATTTGTTTGGGAAAGCCCCCCTGGCCCTCAAAAGCACGTGTTTTACATCTACAACCCGTCTCCCAGATGGAGCAATTCCCCCCCTCCCCGAGCCCAGCTGCAAAACACAGCCCTTGGCAGCCCCGCTCCATCATGAGATCCCCCGCTTCCAGTGGGCTGTGAAAGAAAGTTTTGGAAAAAAAGTTTGTTTGCACAGACAGGGCACAGAGCTCCTGCAGCTGGGTTTTGGGAATCTGAACGAACAAGAAAAGACAGCACAAAAATAACAAGTAACTCAACAAAACAACTGAAAGCTTTTATTGTGATACCTCAAGTAGATACAATATAGTGAAACAACAAATGATGTACAGTATTGCTAGGACAAAACAGCAACACAGCCATGTCACCTGTAAAAGAAAGCCTTGTAAAGAGTTTAAGAAACAATGAGGCACAACTCAACTGCCAGTTACGACTCATGCTTTAGGCCTTAAACCATTTGTAACAGTCCTTAAAAAAAAGAAACCTCTGAAGCGTCTGTTCCTCTTGCAGCGTTTATACTGCTGGTTGGCTTAACATGAGTCTCAATGAATAACAATGGAGTGTCCAAAGTTTAACAATAATTTGACAGCTTCCTCCACTCATCACCATTCCCAAGGAACGGAGATGTTGGGAGTGTGGCGTGTGGGACCGGCCACCCCCGCCCAGAGGAGCCTGCGGGGGGTACACAGCACTCACCACCTCCTGCACCCACCCGACACCCCAAGGGAGTGCGGGTGACCCTCCGGCTGTGGGCAGTCGCGGCTGTTTGTCACAGCCCCTGAGGGCAGGTTTCAATTCAGAGCAATTTCATGAACTGCATCCCCCCTCCTCTCCCTCAGACGGCGAGGGACCGCAGGGTGTGCCATCGGATGGGCTGTCACACTAGACCTGGCCAGGGGAAAATTAAGATGGAATTATAACAAACTTCATTAATACAGTTTGTCATCGTATAGCTTACAAATGAGGGAAATTCATATTCTGGCCTTTTTTACTGGCAGATAAAACTGATATTACTGGACTGCCAGGAGCACACAGCGAGTGGCTCAGCTGACGTGTCTGCCACCCCTCACCACATTCTGCAGCTCATTTCACAGCAAGTCTGCAACTTCACAGAATTTTTATAGACGGCAGCATTGCCTTTTATTTAATCGAAAAGGTACTTAGAGCGACCAGCCAGAGCGTAACCCTAGTGTTTGGAGGCAGACTTGACCCTGGAACACCATTGTCATATATTTTGGACCTAGACAGAGAATGGGTGGTCAGATTGCTAAAGTCACATCAAATTATGATCAATTACTTCAGGACAGGCGTGGCTTTAGAGGTTCAGAGGAGAAAAAAACCTTTCAATACATGTACATTTTTGCTAGCAAATTCCTATGCATCCCAATGAACATTTCTTCTAAGCCAGCTCATAGTCAGTTCATTTGGTCCAAGAAAGAGCCAGCAAGAAACAAAGGTTCACAAAAGCTTTTTGTTACAGTTTATAAAAAACAAAATACAAAATAAATGTTAAGACCAACAATAAAAATAACCAGTACAAGTAACAAAAGTGCTCAAGTTGAAGGGGAAGTAAACTTGCCCAGAGCAAACACATACAAACTTTAAATATAATCTTTAATATATTACAAAAATTGGTTAGAGGGAAAATGCTTTAGTAAAATTTTTTGTTCAAGTAAGTTTATTTTCCTTTCAAATGGCTGCTGGACGGTTCAGTGACCAGACTGACCTCTTCACATCAGCCAGCAGCCATTGCTATCTGGATCCTACTTTCACCAAAACCAATAATAAGAACTCTCTACATCTTTAAAAGGGGAGAAAATAGTCACTGATGCTGCCAAGCAACACAGGAAGAAAATTCACATATTCCCTCAGTAGAACAAGCCTCAAGAATTGTTACATGGCAGCATGAAACAGCAATTCTGTACTAGTTCTAGTCTTTACTCCTTTTAAGTGTCCACTCTTAAAAGACCAAAAAGAATATTGCTTTGTTTGGGTCTCTTAAAAGCCATAAACATCACATATAGATCATTAACTCTTTATGCCAGCAGTCTGAAGCTCTATGTGCTAAGCACTTGATGAAGTCCCAACCTTTGGCATCAAAGTTAATTAAGGTTTTGGTGAAAATGTCCAGTTCGAAATATAAATAATGCACTGAAGAAAGAGGTTGAATTTCTAAGTAAGAATCAGAGTGTGTTACAGACAGCATTGACTTACTAACAGGAGATAGCCAAACCCCCAATTTTAGAGAGAAAAAACTTTAATACTTTACATATTTTCTTTAATGTCAACTCTCTATGGAAAAGCAGCCATTACTTTGTCGTCAGCCCACCGTGCTGCTTCAGCGAGTCTGCAGCCAGGAAATAAGAAGAGCCCAGAGGCACACAGACTTCACATCAGCGTGTTCACAAGTAGCAACGTTGCACTGGACTTTGAAGCCAACACAAACTTTTTGCTGATAGAAGATTCAGTGCCCTCTTTGTTGGCAACAAACATTACAATGGAGGAAAACAAAATCCCGAGAATTCCAGGTCAAAAAGATCAAGAGATGGGGCAGCACGGAAGCCCATCTTGCACCAATGGCATTGGTAACAGGGGCATGTTGAAGCCTGGTGATGCCAACAGGGACTAGTGACGTGTAAGCCACAAAATCCAGGATGAACACGACTGTAACACCACAGGTCTCTGGACTGAAATCCAACAGCTTTAATTGCTTCTCTAATTCTTACATGTTTAATTCGTAGGTGTAGATCACTACGACACCAGGAATGCAGTTCAGCCAGCCTGCATCGCAGGGAACGCACACATGTGGGGAACTCTCCTCTCCAGAGTCACCCGAAAGCTGGTCTGAGAGATCTGTATTGCCCCTACCCATTGGCGTAATTTTTCATGTATGACAAAATTTCTAAAGTGCAGCAGAGTTCAGAAAGCCTATCAGAGATTCCCAAAAATGTAACAGCAGCAACAGCACCTGTGGCCAGTTTTGCAGGTGCCACATTAGAATTGTTATTGAGAGAAAATGGTTCTGTATTGCAAGGCTTCTATATTGTTCAGCTATAGTATTTATGTAGTGTTAAAGGGGTTTTTTTCCAAACGTTTTGTCCTCGAGCGTTAACGATTAAAATACAAAGTCTTCAGAGACTGTTAAATTTGAAAAATAAAGTTAGCAAATTTACGTAGAGCGTTTCATAGTTGCTTGGAATTTGCATGCACAGTCACCAGCAGCTAATACCGTGCATACGCTTTCCAGAAGTTTCTCTCATTAACTCATTCCACTTAAGAAACAGTGTGAGAACAAAAGAGAAGGTGAGTTTCATATAAATTTTTCTTATAAAAAGGTACTTGGGGATGATTTAGCCAGCAAACCAAGAAACCCTTTCCCCACCCCCAATTTTTAAAAATTATCTTGTTATTTTATGAAAAAAATGAGTCAAACTTCCCTTCCCTCTTATTACTCCTCGTTTTCCTACAGGTACTATATTAATTTTCATGTCATAGGCTCTGGCCATTTCTCACAAAAATAAGTATTTTTGTTCAAATGTAGCAGAAGCAGAATACTTCAACAGGTTTCCTTGATATCAACCTCTTTGTCCAGTGCATTAGGACTATACAGTTACATGGAACCAGCCATAAAACTTTACTGATGCACAAGTCCCTGTTACTGGCAAAGGTACAGTACCAAAACTTTTTAATACACCGACTAATTTTTTTTTTTCCAAAATAGAAGATGCATATATTTTTCTGCCTTTTTAATCTTCCAAGCTATAGTTTTATAAATTTCTTTTCCAGCAAATTCCTTAGGGAATACGTTGGTCTTAAATGAACATATTCTATAGCATTATCGATTGAAAATCCTTCTAAGGTATTTCATTAAGATACCGAACCTCTAGCATAACTTTTCCTAAAAACATGAGACCTGCTAACTTCAGTCAGTGCAATTGAAATATTTTTTAAAGTGAGCACTGTACCTTTAACCAATTCACCTACAAGATGTACATAGGTTGTGGTACACTCATATTTAAAAAAGAAATTAATAACTACAATACTGCATCCTCTTCACTGCCAAACACATCAGAAATTGCTACATATAAAAAAGCACCCCATCCCATACATTCTTTCAGACTGCTCAGATACAGAACTTCTACAGGACTGGAGTGTGGGTGTTTAGGCAAGAAGCATGCACAGCAGAAGGTAGCGTTAAAGGCATAGGTCAGAGAGACGCTAACCAGTAAAATCCGTTTTCAATTAGTGAACTGTTTCTCTAGTTTGAGAGAGTTTAGAAAAAGGTCATCCAAAATGTTCCAAAACAACTGTTCACACAATAATACACGTACAAAAAGAGGGAACTTACACAAGGAGAAAAGGCAAACATGGCCTGAAATAGCCACTTACACTACACTACTCATTTGTGAGGTTTCAGAGTTCAGTGATATTCTCAGGGCCACTCTAGCCAAGCTCTTCCTTTACTTTGCGTTAGTCTTTGTAAAGCATGTTCCACAGAATATTGTCCAAACAAAAGGAAAAAGGTGGCGATTCACTCCCAGCCATTGTCTTTTATCATGTGGGCAAGTTCAATGATAAATTTTCCTTCCTTGTATTTCTGACTGCTCTCAAAAGCATGTTCCTGGAAAGAAGAAAAATCAAGATGCTGCATCAAGCTGGGGAAATGAAGTATCTTAAACATCAAACTTGCAGAACAGCTGCAAACGTTACAGGTAACTGTGGAAGTGTACAGGTAACTTTTCAGACACCAGCAGCAGTGCAAACATGCTCAGTGCCTTTTATCATAATTCATGTTTTTGCTATGTGAACCAACTTTTGCAACCCAAGATATCAAAGACCCACTTTTGACAATCTTCCATCTGATTTAGTGTACGTGTCTGGTAATCTTGCAAAAAGATATTACAGAAGTATGAGATAGCTGTAATAGCACCTATAGCTCATTCTTGTTTTCCAGTCCAGAACAAAGTTATTATCTGCTACAGCATTCCAGCAAATGTAAGGAAGCAAAACTGTATTTCAGTCTGATATATACGAAAGCACTAGAGCTAACTGCCCTAAACTGTCAGTACAGGTGCTCCTCAACCACCTGCTCAAATATCAGTGCTTCAACATATAAACATTTATTGAAGGCTTAAGTAAATTGCTTACGTATTTCCATCCAAGAGTGGTTTTACAGTTTTCACAATAGATATCTGCTACAGCATGTAAACCTGTCAGAAGGACTCTCTCCTCTGCTGGACCACAGCCCACGTTTACCCTGGAAAAAAAGAAGTTACATTAATTGCATGATGGTGTTTCTTTCCTTACCTGTTATCTTCCTTTTCTCCAGAGGACAAAAAATGGTTAAAAAAACCCAAGAAGTGCCTAACTTATGTAGTGCCGTACAAGTAACTTCCTCTGCTACACTGAAGGACAGGAAGAAAAAAGGGCTTTGTTTTTTGATTTTTCAAGTGGGTAGTCTAAACAGCAAACTGTTGGGGATTTCCACTCACTCCCATCAACAAAACCAGAGGAAATAGTTAAACTTTCAGGGAACAGAACTCAAGCAGTAACTGGACACCTCTACAATTTGGGCTTTTCCTCAGAAACAGTTTGAGACCTCTTTGATGGAAGTCTGTACCTGTAAATCAGCACCAAGAGCAGAATTTAGAACCAACTCCAAAATAGCAGCAAGGAAAAAGCCTCATAAATATTTCTTTGCTGCAGATCAGCAGACTAAGCCATGATGAACAAACAGCAATATCAAAACAAAACATCCCATGAAGGACTGCATCAAGCTAGTCTTTTCATGAATAAGAGTCTATGCAGAAACTGTGAGGCAAGACTAAACCAAGTGTTTACAGTGTTATACAAGAGCAAAATTTTGCCATTTTTTGCTGTTTTATTACCAGATTCTTGCTACTGCAATTATACGAGAAGTCCCAAGTCACCACTGAACAAGTACATATAAAAAGAACTTTAAGAATCTGCAACCAAATCCTTTGCAGTTATAGTTCCATTATCCTGGTCTAAAATAGTCTAAGACACTTAACTGCACTTCTTTTGCCAAAATGCTGCAACACCATAAATTGCTGAAAAATAAAGACCAAAATGTAATCCTGCATATTAGAATCTTAAAATACACACATTAATAATTTCAAAGAGACTTATATCACGGGCAGAACATGCCTAAAATTGCAAATATTAGGCTTGATAAGATCACAGAGACCTTTAGCCTCCAGCACATTTGCAATATTTAAGGTCATTTAAGATGTACCAAGTTTACTGAAACATTAACCCACAAACGTATCTATCACATTGGAAAATTCTTCTTTAGACTACAGCAGAGTTGTCCAAAGCAAATTTACAGTCACACAATATATTTCAACTTCTGGAATATCTCAGAATGGCAACTCTTACTCAAGACAGTTACCACTGCATATACAAAAGGACTTTCATATTAACAGCCTGCCCTAAATTTTCAGCTATTAGCAGAATTACTTAAAATATAAGATAAACTAAGGGATACTTAGGAATCAGCTCAGTAGGCTCTTTAATAACTATTGCTGGTGAGTAAAGCCAACGTTAAAAAGAACAGGGCAAAGTACAGGTACGTTAATTCCCACTGTTTTCCACTTATGAAGCATACCCCAAAAAAATACATGCTGTAGGTAGTGTGTATAACCGTAACAACATACTTACACAGAATTAAAGAGGTAGGCTCGTCCCTGGCTTCCCTGGAAGGACTGCAGTTAAAAAAAATAATTGCACTTGTTAATACAAGTTAACACTTGTTAACACAAAAAAACCCCACTGACCAAAAAAATAGTGCCAGAAGGGTGTGTTAGTAAGCATATAAATGTAATGCAGATATGAACTATTTCAGATTAATTACTTTATACCAATTATTTACAGGAAAGCCTGGTCAGCAAAGTTTTCACCCCCACTATATTTCTAGCAACAACTTTAAGTTGATAAGTATCACTGTTCAGAGTAAGATGTCCATAATGCAAACAAAACATACTTTTTTCCTATCCCCCCTCTGCAAAATATCAATTCTCATTTTCCTAGACATCCTTCATGTTAATTAAAATAAACTGCTTTTAGCTCAAGGGGAATTATTTCCATCTCCTCTCCTGCTGCACCCGAAAGATGATTTATTCCAAGTTTGTTGCATCGTTTGATGTAAGACCAGTGAAATTCTGGACCAAGCAAAAAACCAGCATACTGCATCCAGGAAACGCAGCTGAGCAGTTTATAAGCTCTGCTTTATTTTAATAAACAAGTGTTATCATCAAATGCCCAAGCACAGCCATATGCTTTCAAACCTCTCTCACAGCTTAGGGACAAGAGATGAGGGTTGGGCTTTGAGGGCTGGATCTAGGTGCACTCAGCGTCACTAATGAAGGCATAAAGGCTTCAGCCTGTGCCCAGACAGCCCCAAGCTACAAACCGCCCAGAAAAACTTGTGAGCAGACTAGATCCTGCCACGGGTAAAACATGCAAAACGCATGTAAGACACATCACTGCTTTCATCTGTTGATTTGTTCCTTCTGTACTGAATTACTTGATAATTTAGACATAGCTATTATTTCCCAGTCAAACAGGATCACACCAAAATTAATCTTTTTTCTCTCTTCCATACTGAACTCCATTAAAAAAAAAATATCCCTAAACTGCCTTAATTACTTTTTTCCCCAGAATTTCCCTTCCCTAACTGTCCTGGCTTCAGCTGGGAAAATTGCTGTGAAGGGAGTATCAATAATACCTATTGTTTTAGTTTTTGCTAAGTGATGTTTACATTATTCAAGGACTTTTTGCAGCTTCCATAGAAGCACAGACAGAAGGACAAAATGGCCAATGAAATGTTCTATACCATAGACTTCATGCTCAGTATATCAATAGGGGTTGGCTTAGGATGGTATCGATTCACCAGGCAGTGAGTGACCCATTTCATCGTTATTGTTATTCTTCCTTTTCTGTTATTGTTTCTATTAAACGGTCTTAGCTACTAATGTCACCTTAAGATGGAAATCTACCTAACAGTTTATAGCATTAATATTTTAGTATTATTTTAGCAACCATTTAAAGGAATTATTAAATGGAGATTTTAATTGACAGAACATATTTCTTCATCTATAGCAAAGACAAAAGAAAAGGCACTTTTCTCCATTAGCCAGAACTGCCAGTCTTATTTTTCACCAGGCAAGGAAAAAAGATAGGCTGTGTGGTACGTGAAAGCTAAAACCCCAGGTAGGACTGACCCTGAAAGGAGAGACTCGGTTGAGCAGAGCCTGAGCCAGTGCTGCCAGAAAGTAATCCTCACACCTCCTTTAAAACAAACAAAACACCCCACCGCTAGTTCAGTTCTCCTAAAATACTCAAACACACGTCACTAACTGGCAGAACGGTACTGACCCACAGTCTGTAGCTCCTATAGAATAAGCAATGCTCTATATTAAAGCCCAGGTCTCACAATCATAACGAAGCACAGAATTCTTACTGCAAATGGAAACAAAACCCTCTTCACGTATAGACTCTCAAAAACTGCCCATGAACTTGCCTGATTCAACTACACATGACTTTAGACAACTGCAGTTGTGCAACCCCAAAATTTAAGAAAAGAAAACACTTTAAGGATCCTCTTACTCATTAAGAAGTAAACTTAAACCAGAACTTCCTTGATCCATGTATCTGAAATTAAGAGAAAGCTTCCAAAGCCAAGATGACCATTATTTTTGGTTAAGCTACTGTAAAAACTCTTGCATTAAAATTGTTGCAGCCATTTCTCCTTGCTTTAAAAACTTTATGTTGTGAAGTAGAATTCACAAATCCTTTTTCTAAGTGCACCATGAAATAGTCTCTCGTATTAAATTAATCATGTGCTGGTTTCTCTATTTACATGTAATTACACATGCCAGTCGCATACAAATGAATGTGTTTTCTTGTCTGGTCCTACACAATCACCTTTTAAACTACTTATATGCCATACTTGAAGTTCTCCAGCAAGCTGAGATAGACGACTCCAGAACAAATCAACAGTCAGGAGAACTTCTGAACTACATACACAATTATTTCTGCCAAGTTTATGTTTAGTCTTGACTTAATATCACCTAATAAAAGCTCTCCTTTGACCCTGCATTTCTCAAAATTAAGCAGAAGGCAGTAACAGGATGCCAGGAATAGCAGAACAAGAAGCTCTTCCTCTCTTGTTTCATAAGCTGAAAAAAACCTCCAGCCAAATGAATACAAGCCACAGGTTGGAAAGTAGTGCTTTAGCTGTTCTTTTCTCCTGATGTATTTTTAAAGACGACTTTTCTTTTCTTGCACCCTTAACTTTGTTGCCTTAAATATGCCATACTCTCCTAGGGGTTTTTTTCCCCTCAGAAACAGGCATCTTCATTACTTTCTAATTTTCAGGATTATCAGTGGAGGGAGAAGCAACACAAATAGAACCTTTTCCTGGGACAGGGGTTTTAGAAAGAAAATCTGTTCACAAACATCCTATTGTGAAAAGCTCCTCCATCCCCACCTTCTTCAGCTTCCTGTTAGCAGAGTTTGGCCAATTAATTTGATACCATCTTTCCAACCTATGTACAAGTTTAGAGGGTAAATATTCCATCTACATTCCATAGAACTACAGTTTCTTCACCCAGCTGGGAAGAGTGAGTTCCTCCACATTTGCATTACTCGCAGGTAACCTGGCAGCAGCCGGTGGCAACTTGTGTTACCGCGTTCTGGAACAGAGAACCTACGTCTAGGAACTCAGGCTTTCCTTTAAAATCACAACATCCATGTTATCACCGAGCACTGAATGGGCTGCCATCCATCCATGTGGGACTCTTAATACACTGATGCAATAAAAGCACTGTAAAGGTATCAATTTTTAAATTCCCGTGCCTTTTAATTTTTCTTGTGCATTTCTTGTCAGAGCTTGACANAACAGAGAACCTACGTCTAGGAACTCAGGCTTTCCTTTAAAATCACAACATCCATGTTATCACCGAGCACTGAATGGGCTGCCATCCATCCATGTGGGACTCTTAATACACTGATGCAATAAAAGCACTGTAAAGGTATCAATTTTTAAATTCCCGTGCCTTTTAATTTTTCTTGTGCATTTCTTGTCAGAGCTTGACATAGTTTCTCATTCACACGTGTTTTTTTCCCCAAAAGCCTGAATTCGAACACCACAAAAAGGTTTACATCTGTCACATAAGCATTCTCTTGACCACAGAACACCGATTAAGAAAGATTTACGATCAGAGCTCTACTTCCTGATGCACCCTATTACTAGAGATGAGGATAGTTCATTGCAGCACTGGAACTGCTTGCTAAGCTTGCCACTTGGCTGTAAACAGGGTATTTTGCATAACCAGAAAAAAAAATTAATACTGAACAAACATTTGTTTTTACCAGCACTAAGTTTCTCACACTCTGCACTGTGTGATTCAGTTATACTGATACGAATGTTAAGAGACTGACAGGTTAAACGCCTTGTGTGTCAGCTCCTCAAAGGGAATGAAAGAAGAGACTCTTTTAAATGGCAGCGCCAAGGACTAACAGGCAGAACTGTTCAAACCAGTCTCCCGCAAACGGCTCTTCTTCGGGACACACATCATCTACGCAATTGCAAACTTCTACTCTGCAAGACTCTCTCAGCACTTCCAAGACTGCTCGCGCCACACATAAATCATAACTAAAGCAGAACGTTCCATTAAAACTGTCATAATTCTGAGTCTGAAATAAGTGTCTTATCCAGTGGAGAGGAATTAGAAGATAGCGGCAAGTGTGACCAACTGTCATTAATAAAGACTCACATCCATCAGGATTTTTACTGAGAAGGTGGGCAATTTATCAGTTCAACTAATATTCACAGTTGAAACAAACTTATTTTAAGTCTGCTTTTTCATTGCATTGATTTATGAGTTAACTTTGTCCCTAGAGACGCCCATCTTTGACTACCTGCCCTTTCCTACAGGAAGATCTACAAGATCCGTAACTCTTCCCTGTTTCAGCACACCTGAAAGTACCTAGAATGTCTGATAGTGTAAGCAGAATTGTTTAACTCTGCTTAGGACTGTAACTCCAACAGCTTGGTCCCATGATCTTTTCACGCCATCCGACAGACCCCTGTCATCAATTCAGTTTGTAGTGAAGAAACTTTATCAACGTCTCACTCACACACTAGCACATACCTGCAGATGTAGACATCATCTACGCTTCTAAGTTAAACCCACCATTATCCCTAACACCAGGATTAACTGTTTTAGGAGAAAAGGAAGTCTCAGTTTAAGCAGAATATGTATTTTCTGCTCTGAGGGGTACCTCAGGGCACGGGTGGGGGAAGGGAAGCTACTCAAAAGCTTATGTCATTAATTGTTCCCCACAGACAGGATTAGATTGTGTTGCTGGAGCTCAAGCTCCACAGAAAACACCCAGAGAAACTGCCATCTTAGCATGTATTAAGGGTACAGCAGGCATTACCACAGGCGAGTCAGAATGGCATTAACATCATCTTCTTTAAGCACAACTTGCAAGCTGCTGCAAACATGGAAAAACCATTTTAAAGAATGGCAAGGAAAGAAGTCCATAGGTTGGGGTTTTTGCTTCATTTTCTTGAGTTTCCTTTCATTTTCTAGTTTGCTTTACAAGCCAAAACAGATCAACCTGGATTAGTATTCTGAACAAATATGCAATTTAAAGAAATACTGCTGATTAGTTCAGAAGACAGTATTCACAGGAACAGTGTTCTTAAGGTAAACCAGAAACACATACAAGTGCTCTGATGTCTGAGATCATCTCCTCAGCAAGACTCATCAGAGGCTGTAAGGCTATCCTGTCATGTCTAGATTTGCAAAATAAATTCAGAATGTGGAATTCAACATAAGCTACAGACAAAAAAAAAGCATCAGGGGGAAAAAAAATTGTCTCATTTGATGTTTCTCTCAGATCCAGCTCCTCAATACTGCATATAACTAGAGATAATGCTGCTCAGCTACTTTCTAGGCAAGTAATTAATTCTAGATGATTCTAGGATATGTATTAAAAAAGTTTTTGGAAGTACACTGTCATTCAATTATTTACTGATTTTAATAAAGCATATGTAGAGAATAACCTTCAAAAATTCCACCCCAAAACCTGCATGCCAGCAGATCCAGGAAATGGTGTTTCTGAAGAGAAGACTTTGTCAGCAGGACAAGTTACCTTGAGCTATACAGCACATCTTGAATGTATTTCAGAAACGATTATGTCAGAACACCCGCAGAATGGAACACTTGCCTTGCACACTTTCCAACTCCTTTAAGCCTTCAAATCTACTATTGGATGTTTTCCAAAGATTGCTTCTCTTCGACAACTAGATTCTTCCCCCAAGAGAAAAAAAAAACCAAACAAGAACAAACCAACCAGAACCCCCAAAAATAGAATTCTCTTAGAGAAAAAGAAATTATCACCAGAATATTTATGATATTAGGCCCACTCTCAGCTTTTTCAGCAGGGAACTTCAACCATACAACAGGCCAAATACTCCTTATATCATAAGCAAAGGGGGATTACCAAATTGTACCAAGCTAAGAACAGCACATTTACTGAATGACAACAAACACTTAAAAAAATTCCTCTTGAACTCATCAGTTAAACAGAGGAGGGCAAAATCACAGATTGCTAAGCAAGGCTAAAAACGTTTTGGCATCTATTTAAGCTGAAGACTCTTCCTTCTCATCAATAATATAACAGCAGACGCACCAAATGGCTTGGAGAACTAAATTTAACCACCAAGATTGCTCTTTTACCCATGAGGGGCAAGGATTTCCAAGTGAACTCAGTGACAGTTATGTGTGTATCTATATACCTTTATGCAGAACTTGTTCTTGAAAATATTGACACATCTAGTCTGGTCTGTGACTTCACCTGACTTTTCCCCCCTCTGGTCAGCATTCTTTGCAATGAACGAGACAGAAGAAAGTTGACAGTATTTATACAAAGTAATCCAGATCTTCTTCCATCCCCAGCATTAAGGCACTTTGCAAGATGATTTAACAGTCTTTCAAGCAGGTCGGCTCTCTTAAAGCATTACACTGTGCAATACCTCCACTGGGTTCCAAAACTTTGACTAGGCATATGTGTTGCTTTGCCATTTGTTGGATATTGACTGAGTTTCTGAACAATTGCTGGAACTTGGTGGGTACAAGCCATTCTCTAGCACTTTGGAACTTACACTGTTGGGTCACTTTTTATGTGCTATTCAAACATTTTAAGTCCAATGAATGCCTCCTATGGCATCCATTCTCTGCCTCGCTCTGTACTAAGGCTTGTGTCGCTCGCTCCTGGAGGTTACTCTGTGCCCATTGTCATAGGATGCGAGTCTAAAAATGTCACAGAACGGTTTTGGTTGGAAAAGATCTTCAAGATGAAGTCCAACCGTCAACTCAGCACTGCCAAGTGTCCACTATGTCCCTTAGCACCACATCTACAGGTCTTTTAACTATTTGCTCTTTAAAGAAATAAAAAAGCTGCAGGTTTTTCCCCCGAATGCCCCCCAGTCTAGAGAAGACTGGTCCGCTCCTTCTAATGGTATTTTTTGTAAGATGTTTAATGCTCACTTTGAAGTCTTCACCAAAGAAGCAGAAAATCCAGCACTTGCAGACTTGTTAACAATGCAAATCAGTAACGTCTAAGAGGTACCTAACACCACTTCAAAATTACACCTATTTAAACTAAAAGTCATCTACAGTTTGTTAGTTCTTGTATTAAGTATCCTCCAAATGAGTGCTTTCCCCAAGATGACTGGGGTGTAAGCTACAGCAGTGGTTCATGATGTGTGCGTGTGTTCAGCTGTACAGGGTAACATCTGCCAGCACATCCACTACTGGTGACCCTCTATCTTGGGGCTCCTGTTCTCAACCACTCTTCCCACTCCTCCCTAAGCCCAGAAAACACGAGTTTACAGGGTGAAAATATCTAGAGATGTATGCTCTACTTATATCTGAGTGGACTTTAACACAAAGCAATGCATCGAGTCCTTCCATAGTTGCAGAGAAAACTAACACTACAGATAACTATGAATTCACTTGCGCAGGCAACACATTTTTATACTGCCTTATTAGTCTGCATTCTTATTTCTAAGCCATTCCAAAGACTCCTGGTTGCCATTTTATCACCAGCAAGGGCAAAAAAAAAAAAAAGTGAAAAGAGCCTGATGATTAATTCTAAGGCAATAATGAGATCCTGCTGCTGAAACAGAACAGAAATAAAAGGAAGAGGTGACTGGTGTACACTGCCACCCTTGTCAGACAACTGGCATCAACAGCTCTCTGCAGAAGAACTGCAAATCTGTACCAAAGTTGGGTATTCCGAGGTCCAGAATCAAAAGAATGATTGACAGAAATATATTGTGCTCTTTGCTTTTCTACAACAGACCAACATTTAAGAGAAACGCCACTCATTGCACACCCCATCTCTTTGTCTTGAGGTTAGAAACATGATAGTGTCAGGTGTAACAAATGCTTATATCTCAAAGCACATTAGGAAGGCAGTTGTAGCTGCTTTAAATTAAGAGCACACCATGTATTTTGGCTTTTCCCCTGACCACAGAAGAAACCAAGTCACCCTGCACCCAGGAGGTGGGGTAGGGGAACACCCATGCAAAGCAGTTACAGCTCAGTACCAAGTACCCTTTGCCTTTATCTGCTGAAGGGTATTTGTGGCACTAGGGTTCTGGAGTGATATTGTATAGCAAACCAGTGAGACAATCTGTAACCAAGAATTGTATTTACTAAGTGTTACCCTGAGCTTAGTCTTTAACTGGGCCCTCAGAGTAAGGCGGGGGGAATGAGGCTGAGCAGTCCTATTCCCTGCCCCACCAATACACCCAAACCAGCACAGGGACTATGTCCCTCCCAACTTCAGATTGTACAGAACTTGCAAACCTTCAGGTTATTTCAAGTATTTTTGCTGCAGCTGAGTAGTTACAGTAACAAGGGTTCCAGAGAAAGGTGCTTTCATTGATGCACATTAAGGAGAACTTTAGAAAAAAAAAAAAAAAGACTTGTATAGAAAACCTGTTGATGTACACTCATCTGTTAGTCCTTCTCCAGGGCTAAGTTATGTTTACACATGTCATCTGGGATATTTCTTCAAGTTTTATTTTCCAGGTTAAGCCATGTTTTCATTTAAACCAAATCAAATCTTATTTCCTCCCACCACTCCCTCTACCACCCCCGAGGACAGCACTACTACTTTTTAATGGTGCAAATGTCCCTAACTATTGCTTCGCAGTTGCTTCCATCAGAACTTCACCGATGTTGTGATTGATGCAGGTTAAGCTTAAAGCTATGTTCCAAATACAATAGATGAGAAATGTTCTTTTTATTTTATAATCAAAGGGACACACCCCACATGTAAACATATTTCTTATTATCAGAAAGATTGAGACAATAAAATGTGGTTAAGGAACCCCAAGTTGACAGAATAAGGATCAGCTGGTCAACAAGCATATGGTCAACCTGCAGGTACAGAAACTTTTTAAAGATGTCTTCAGTGAACGCTATGGAAGCCAGAAATAAGCACAATCTACATCTATCATCCTTTCCAATACCATTAGAAACAACTTGGAAGTATTTTTATTTACTAGATAGTTTTTTATTTTAGAGTTCTCCATGTTCTGTGAATTGAAATTTATGAAGCCATAGTATGAACACATGATTTGCTTAACAACATATTCAAAATATTCTGCTGACCAGAACTCCCAGAACCTTGGAGAATGACTGGCTCATGTGGTAACTGCTGCAGTTCACTCAACATGCCAAAAAAAAAAAAAAAAATCTAAGTCCACTAAAGGAAGAGCTTCCTATTAAGTATGTGTGCTTGGATTGCATTTTCAATGAGTTTATACATCTCAGAAGACACAGCAAACACTTTCATTCTTCTGTGGGCATCTACAACCTGAACTTCAGGAAAGATGAACCCCTCCCACTGTTTTTGGCCCAGAACACACAGTGAATAATGAAGCTATTATTGCTTGTCATTTACAATCCAGTGTTGCCAAAAAAGACCCCTTGTACTCAAAATCTGAAATCAACATGGAACCAAACAAAACCCAGATGCATTCACATTACTATTTGAATATTTCTCTTGGTTTTGCTGAACTTAAAGTAATATCACTATAAAGAGAGGAACTTTTTTCATGTTAATAGAAGTAAAACAAGTCCTCCCTCTTAATTTCTTCCCATGATTTTATATGTAGCTAGCTCACTGTTTCACATGCAATGTGTCACATTTGCAGTTCCAGGCCTCAATACACCTGCTAAGTCAAAGGAAAGAATTGTTTAGGGGCAGAGACCAAAGACAGAGCAGTAACACTGCCAAGAACTGTCACCAATTTTACTGTTTGAATCAAAAAGTTATCTTGAGATCCGAAACATCAGAAACATTAGTAACACAAGAAAAACTACATAAGGAAACCCCATCATATCCTGATAACCCTCTAAGGGATAAGCAAGCAGAGATCCTTTCTCCTCACCCAAAGAAAACCTCAACTCAGAAGTAGCAGCATTCTCTTTGTGCTGCTGAACACACAAACAGGCAGGAGGAGATAGAGTTAGTTATAAAGGGTTTGCCACAAACTTTTATTTGACAAAATAGTTATATAGAAAGCTATTTGTATTGAGGTTTGAAAAACAATTCAAGTGTTTTGTGGGTTTTTTTGTTGTTTGTTTGTTTTTTTTTTCCAGGACACCATTAAGATGAAATCCATCAGAAGCTTATTTGAAGCAAAGAATGAACCAGTCTGTCAAGTATTTATCTCAAACGTCAAGTTTTCCTACGTATTTCATACATTACAAATCTTGGTTTCTTCCAGCAACAGGCAAGGACAGGCCTAGCCTGTTTCAAGGATCCACACACCCTCTGAGCTTAACTTTAGACAGTCCAACTATTCTGAACATCTCTGGCTAATCATATTCCTCAGGAACTGGCATACAGCAGAAGTAAGCGTGTTTATATATTCCATTATAGCAGTGGCACATTCTGGAAACAGCAAGGTTTGTGACCTTCAAGTAGAGTCCAAAATAATCTTTATCTGGAATAACCACGCCCAGAATCATTCCCCTACCCAGAGATCAATGTTTTCTTCTGACAGCTTTCCTTACCAGCCTTTCCAGGTATGACAGCTCACAGACAATACCTACCTGACAGCAGACAGAGGTTGTTAATATGAGGAATAGGTTAGATCAGCCTTTACGTCATATTCAGAAGTTTCCATAATGTATCCAGTCCTCAGTACACAGTATGTATGACCCAAGAGTGAACCCAGGGAAGATACTTTGAGGGATGCATCAATTTGCATCCCTCATCTACTGAGAGCAGCGATACAGTGATAACCGTTTTGGTTAAGAAATAATTCACGAGGTCTCTAAAGAAGCCACTTGCCTTGGAGATCAATTCATCATGATTGGCGAGATGGGCTCTGCAGTGGATACAGCTGTAGGTCCGGTGACAGTTTGGCAGGTAAGCCTGGAACGTTTTTGATTTTGTCATTTTTACCATCTCTGCTGGTGGCTCCTCACTCAGCTCAGGGCTGGCACTTGAAGAATTACAACTTTGCTGAACTCGCTGACAAAAGAAACACTGGAATATGCAAGCAAAAGCCGTTGTTGTTCTGGAGTGTGTGTGGCACTTTCCACACCAATGACAGAAGAGAAACAGTCACAACCTGCAGGTGAAAAGAGCAGAACAATTAGCAGCTTACAACAAGGCCAGAACAAACTTGTTATTCAAGGATTCTAGAGACAAAGCCAAGCGTTATTTAGAGCAAATGCCTGGCTACACTACAGGCCCCTTTTTTCTACCAAGCTGCTCAATTCAAGTTCCATTCAACACAGCAACGACCAGCTCTGTGCCACTAGTAGCACCTACTCCATTACATTTCTAATGAAGGAGAGATTCAAACAGTTCTCTACAAACCACAAGCACTTTTTACAATATACCAGGTATACTCTGT
Organism: Calidris pygmaea; assembly: GCA_003697955.1. Classification (NCBI taxonomy): domain Eukaryota; kingdom Metazoa; phylum Chordata; class Aves; order Charadriiformes; family Scolopacidae; genus Calidris; species Calidris pygmaea. Next base: position 614,235 of record QJSC01014800.1, on the reverse strand, counting down.
AAGTTATCCATGCAAAAAATTACAGCAAGAAGGCTGGGGATTAGAGAAAATTCATTTTCTTTGAAGTTCCAGTGGTCAGTTCCAATATAGGAAGTGACAAGGCACCTTGAAAAACACTTGCTATGTCCAACCATAAACATACGATACTTGCACTTTGGCTTTCAGCAAAAATCTTGCTGTATTGCATCTGGCTTTAAGTCAAATACCAAATAAGAGCTGCCACCCTACTCAGGGATCCCTGTCTCCTCCTCTTTCAAGCTCAGCAGAATTATGCTTTAGGCAAAAGCCTTTTTGACTAGTGTCCTGATCAAAGCTAATTAGATACTTCCTCACTCTACCAGAATAGATGCTACCAAAATCAGTCAGATAATAAAAGCTATATTCTACAGAGAGAATACCGAGTTGCATTCTTAATCCTCAGGGTGCCTTTAAGAGACATTACATGCATAAACAGAGAAGGCCAGACCTCCCCGCTCTGCTGGAAACCAAGCCTTTTTTGGACATTGCCTGAAAATTACAGATTCTGAATATTCACCACAATATCCACTGATGGGTCCGAGGCCATCAGCCACCACGCTGTGTGCATCAGGCTAATGAGCAATCCAAACAGGAACACTGCGCCGTCACTTGTGTCACCAGCATCAGGTGACTGAGGAGTAGGTCAATAGCACAAACACAGGAGGAGAGCCAGTAGAAAGGATTTACAGTATCATGATCCAGCCATTAAAACGAGCATGCAAAACATTTATCACAGTTGTAAACTCTGCACAGGGCAGCAGCTAACCACTCTGCTAGCGGTAGGATACTAGAAACACAAATAAAGCAGATAAAGAAAGCCACATAAATTAGAGATTGTTTATAGAAAGCGGTCCCTGTGATTCAGAAGCAACCTTGCACAAGTGATCTGTACAGCAGGCCTAGCACAAGACACAAACACAGCAAGATTTAAAGGGTTTTGGGTTGGATTTTGGGGGGGGGTTTAATCTTAACATGATGGCAGCAGGAGAAAATACTCAAGAACTACTGAAGGACTCAGAAGAAAATTTCTTACACAAAGAATTGCAAAGGCAGAGGTAAGCCACAGAAAAGACACGCAGCAGAATATATGCAACTCAAAACATAAAGCAACAATGGGAGCAAGTTGCTACCCAAAGCACTTATCTCCACATCAGAATTATCGGCCTTTTGCTAGTCACTGAAAACACAGATTAGATAAGGGATTCAGTAATACGTTTGAAATATTAACCCAGTAGTTAGCATGAAGAACAAACTTAATTATTAATATATCATTATATATTATTGTTAATATAATTTAAACATATTATATACCGATTGTCCCAAGATACTTTAATTGTAGGTGCAAAGGGAAGAGTGATTAGGGTTTGGAGAAAACAGATTGCTTCCATAAAACAGCTAGTTATTAAGCCACACTTATTCAAGGTAACAAATTATAGAATGGTTTGGGTGGGAAGGGACCTTAAAGCCGCCCCCCCCCCAGCGCCACCCCCTGCCCTGGGCAGGGACACCTCCCACCAGACCAGGTTGCTCCAAGCCCCCTCCAACCCGGCCTTGAATCCCTCCAGGGATGAGGCAGCCACAGCTTCTCTGGGCAACCGGGGCCAGGCTCTCACCACCCTCACAGCAAAGAATTTCTTCCTGATACCTAGTCTAAATCTCCCCTCTTTCAGTGTAAAACAGTTCCCATTTGTCCTATCCCTCCCCACCTTTCCTGTACGAAAAAAGAAGACAGACACAAAAAAATACAGTCCTGGCAATTAAACATGATGTTCCTTTTCAGTTCCCTGCTTGAACTCAATGCTAAGAAGATACAGATTCTGTTTAGTTTCACAGAAATGGAGGAAGACAGGTTTCTGAATGAAACATACCACAAGCAAAGATGTTCTAACTGTGGATTAGACCCCTTAGAGCAGTAATAGAAACAGGAGCTCAATGCTGCACAAGTTCAGCACATCGAACACAAGAGAAAAATATTTTTCTTCAAGGCTGTCCTAGGAGCTGTTTTAATGCACTTTTTAAAGGCAATCTGGACTCATTCAGACTCAATATACAGAGTCCTTCAACGACACAAGCTAAACAACGACAAAAGCCCTTTTCACAAAGCTGCACGTGAAATTGCTCTCTTCAAAAAGGCGGCAGTGCTGCGTGTGCGATACACGCCATAAGGGCCACAGAATTCGCTGCTTTGTGATGTCAGAGCCCGGCCTCCGAACACCAACCATCTCTTAACCTGCTCTCACAACGGTGAATAAATCCAGCCTCCCTCCCCTCTGATTGTTACGGGCAGCCACCGGTTCCACCGCCGCCGCCCAGCTTTCCGGGGAGAGCAGCGGAAGCCCCGGAGTCAGCTATTTATTTATTTTATTATTATTTTCAACCACCAGCACAGCCCGCGCCAGGGAAGCGCGGAGGCGGGCGCGGGTTGCCGTCCACCCCGACCCCGCCGGCCACAGGCCCGTTCAGCGGCGGCACGAGCGCCAGGGCTATCGCGACAGCGCCGCGCGGGGGGGGGGGGGCTGTCCCCGTCCCGACAAGGAGGGCGCGCGCCCGCCGCCCCGCCCCGTGACGTCACCACCCCTGGCGGCCAATGGGGCGGGGGGAGGGCCCCGCCCCGCACGGCTCCCGGATGTGTAAACAAACACCCCGGCGAGCGTGGCGGGGGGGGCCGGGGCGGCCCGGTGGGTACCGGGCAGCGGAGGGAAGCGAACGAGCCGCCCGCCGCCCCGAAACCGGGGAGGGTGGCAGCGCCTCCCGAGCCGCGGGCAGCGCGCGGAGCAAGGGAACAGCCGAGAAACGGCCTCTCCGTCATTTCTGGACTCAAAATAAAAAAAAAAATCAAAATGCAGAAGTGACCCAAGCTGAGCCCGAGAGCCCGTGCCCCGCGCCACAGAACCCGGGCGGGCGCGCTCGACAAACAGCCACGCCATCGCCCCAGCCGGGAACACCTCCGCCAAGTTCACGATGGGGATGCGGGAGCCTCATTGTCCGCTCTGGATACCGGGAAACGGCAGGGGGAAAAAAAAAACACCACCAAAACGGTCACGGGGAGAAAGTTGCCGGCAGCGCGGCGCTGTGCTCCCCCGCCGGGCGGGAGCCGCCGCTCCGAGCGCGGCTGAGCCCCTTCCCTCCGCGCAACGGAGCACCAACCCACCGCCATCCCCGCAGGACGACGGCTCCTTTCTCCCGAACCGCCGGCGGGCAGCCTTAGCGCCGGCCCCCTCTTACCCCCACCGAACGCGGACCGGCAGGACCGGCCGCAGGGCCCCCGGGGGGCGCGAGGAGGGGGGACCCTCGGACCACTACTCGCTGCACCCCCCGCCCCCTTTCAATTACGTAAACCGTCGGTAACGAGGAGGCTGCCGGCAGCGCTGCCGTCATTTCCAGGCGCTATAAATAGCGGCCGAGCCCTCCTCCCGCCGGCAAAGTTGCTCCGGCGGCCCCCCACCACAGCAGCGCGGGGCTCCCCTCGCCGCCCTCCCCCCCCCCTTAAAACACAACAGCGAGAGGGGCCGGCGTCCCGTACTCACCGCTGCACCGGCTCCTCACCCCAGCAGCGCCGGGCCCCTTCCCTCAGGACGGGGGGCTGGGGCGGGCGGAGCCCCCTTCTCCTCAGGCGGCGGCCGGCAAGGGCCTCACCGAACGATAAAAAAAAAACAAAACAACAAAACCACAAAGAAGGGGGCGGCGTCCCGGACCTCGCGGGGGAACCTTACGAGGTCATACACGGGGGCCAGGCGGGAGACGAGCGCCCCGCGGCCCTCGGGGCGGCCGGACCATCGCCGCCATCCTCCTCCTCCTCCTTCCCCCTCCCGCCGCCGCCGCCTTTGTTTTCCTCTTCGCGGCGCTGCCGCCCGTTAAACGCGCTCCCACAGCCGCCGCCAGCCAATCAGCGTGCGCGCGGGGCTGTGCGAGGCGGGAAGCGCGCGGGGCGTTGGGAGGCGGGAAGCGCGCGCGGCCGCTGAAGTACTGAGGGGCCCACAAGGAACAACACGCTCCCCCCCTCTCCCCTCCCAATCCTGGCTTTATCCTCTCTTAGGCTGAGGGACCTGGGATGGGGTGGTGTTCAGCCTGGAGAAGAGAAGGTTGAGAGGGGATCTGTCCGACGCTGATCGATACCTAAAAGGTTAGGCGGCGAGAGAACAGGGTCAGGCTCTTCTCGGGGGTGCCCAGCCGCGGGACAGCCGGCACAAGCGGGGAAATTCCATCTCAACGTGAGAAAAAACTTCACTTCGAGGGCGACGGGGCGCTGGAATAGGCTGCCAGAGAGGGTGCGGAGGCTCCTTCTCGGGAGATACTCAAAACCTGCCTTGTTTTTGAGTATCTCAAAACTAAAAATCCTGTCCAGCCTGCTCTAGCTGACCCTGCTTCGGCAGGAGGGCTGGACTAGACAATCTCCAAAGGTCCCTTCCAACCCCTACGGTTCTGTGATTCAGCCCAGCCTGTTCCCAGAGGGGTTTTCAGGGGACAACGTGGCGACAAGCAGTGTCAGGAGTTTATTTGTCTCTCACGTCTCTTCTGATACAAGCTAAAACCCTGAGAGATGACACGGGCCTGTTAAAAGTTCAGTGCTGCAGGAAAAAAGAGAAAACAGGCAATTGGTGAGTGGAAGAGAAGCAGAATGGGTCAGAGCTCTTGATTTGGGAAGAACTCGTCACTTGTAAAGAATACATGGCTTTTCAGCCATAAAAGAATGATTTTGAAGATTAACAAAACCAAAATACAACTGGCATACAAGTTTCTTCAGAAGCATCCAAGGTCTGTTAGCAGTGATCTTCTTTTCCTTAAAAAAAGTAAATAAAAGGCACCCCCTGGTTTGTTTTGGCTGTGCTCTTCTGTTTCCACAGGCAGGAGCACAGAGATACCAACCAAGGGAGCCATGACGAAGCTGTCATTTGCACGCTGTACCCCGAGGCAGGGCTCTTGTCATGCTACATAAATGCAGCATCAATAACATTTTCTGTGCCTCCTTTTCTTCTTGTCGATACTCACATCTTTTCTTTTTTTTTTCAAATCTTTACCAAGTGTTTTTCGTACCCAAGAGGCCTTGGTACTTTGCAGGGTATTAGAGAAATAGAATCCATTACCATTCAGATAGGGACTATAATCAATAAAACTTGTGCTAGTTGATTTTATTCTGTCAATTTTTTAACACAATTCACATGTTTATACATTTCTGTCATATGCTTCTTCCTTCTTAATGGCAAATTAATAGCCATTCTTGAAAAACAGAACAAAAAATTCATGCTTGCACAATAAAGAAGAAACATGTTTTCGCAAAACAGCAGGAAACAAACATCTGTGTGAGTATTTCCAGTAGGGCTTTTATTGCAGTTTTCCCATCCTCTCTTTAGTTCCAGTGCTGCAGCTCTGGTCTTGTGAAAAGGAGAAAGGTGATAAATAATCCTTTTGACTGACTTCAGGGTGCACCGAACCACGGTTCCTCGCCCGGTCCCACAGGTGAGTTAGGTGAGGCGTATGATACAGACAGACAATGAGGTAATAATTGGAACGGAGGAGGCGGCAGGGATGTAGTATAATTTAGTAGAGGAATTACATTAAATGTGATACAGTGCACAGAGTACATAAATCTTGAGGTGCTTCTTGAAAAACAGCTTCAGTCTGTTATATCCCATAAAGGGCTTTTACAAATTTTTAACAAGCTGCTGCTTTTACTTCATTTTGAGGGGCCTGTTACCACTCTCCCTGTTCCAGGAGGTAGACCTCTTATTCTGTTCTTTATGTGGTCCAAGGATACCTGTCTCGATGGAGGGCTGTTGTCATCTGGCATGCCTGATCTGACACGCTATTTACACAGCTGCCGTGCAGTTGTCTATACAAATACTCCTGTATGTGTGCTTCAGAAGTAATTGCTTTGGCCTTTTAATAACAGGTAATATTTATATTGTATTTTGCAGGTTCTAAGTACTGTACCACAGCCTGTTTACCATAGCTCCAATTTGTATCCTGTTTTTGAGGATTAGGAATGAGGAATATTAAGCCCTGAGCAGGAAGTCGCAATCAAACCAGCACCAGTCTCTGCAGGTAGCTCTCCCAGCCCATGGCTGACACCTCGCTGGTTCTCTAGAGCTGGTGCAAAGCTCCCACTGCGTCCCCGGGTTCCCCCAGGCAGTGTTCCCGCTGCACGGGGCCCTTCGGGGACCACGGCTGCGCAGGCTCCCCCAAGGCGTGTGGCAAATGCCAGGGTGCCCCTCACACGCACTCTCTGAAGTCGTGCTGAGCTCTGGTTCAGTATACTGATTCGAAGAAGCACAAACCTGGAATTGCTGGTGATGCTGTACATGCTTGCAATATCTGTTTTCTCTCTTCTGTTTGCCTTGAGAAAGATGCTGTGAGCTTGGTTTAGGTGTTAGGAACTGACCAGGTTACACAGAAAGAGTAATTACACTCTACATGAGGAGTAACAAAGTACCATCAGTCCAATCCTGGACATAGAAGTGACTCTTCTTTCAGAGATGACAAGATGGACAAGGGGCAGAAAGGAGCGTCTGTCATTCTGCGGGGACAGCAAAGGATCCCCACAGCAGAACAATGTTTCCATTGTTTGAACACAAGCTCTGCTTCTCCACTGAAAGATCCAAATGACAAGGACACTGAGGGTTTCTTTCTCTTGGCTGTTTGTTTCCCTAGTAACAAATACACAAGCTGCACTGTTAGAATACCATCCTTTTATTTTTTTTTTTCTTTTAAGATAAAGGCATGTCAAGGATGTACTCAGTGCTTTCAGTAGCAGGTTAAGGTTGCTTGTACGAATGAGCCTCTGATACAGCATGATGTACTTGAAAGTACTGCCTGTAGTCCAGTGGAATAACTGAAAACAAAAACCACAGAGGACTTTAAATGCTTGCCTCAATTTCTATACCATTCAGATTGTAAACTCTCAGGGCAAAGTCTGCCTTCCACAGTGGGACTCTCATCTTGATCAGCAGAGGAGATGTCATGCTACTACTAAGTCCTGTGTAGGGTCTTAGTTACATCACAATCACGTTGTTGTCAATAATCTGGTTTGGAGACTTCAGCAAAATTAAAAAAAAAAATTGATTAGTCTTAGAATTGTCAAGTTCCATGTTTTCTGTTTTAGCTGAAAGAAGACTACTAAAAGAAGCTAAAATAAATTTTTCAAACAAAAATAACTTCTTTCCTACATCTTTGCCATAAATGTGAGTTTAGTAATGGAAAAAAAAAAAGTTTGCTCTTCTCTTCCCAGTTACTAAGGTTTATAACACTGTGTTCTCCAAAGTTCTCCAAGGAAAAGAAATACATGTCTATTTCTCGGGACATGGCAGCAGCCGGCCTGAAGAGCATAATATAGACATAACTGACAAGATTAATATCAAACTTCTGATTGTGTAATTTGAAAATATAAAACTATGCATTAATTGCAAACCAGCTTGTTGCTAGGTCATAAATTAGACTGGTATTTGTCACAGCAGATGAATTTAGTTGTCTGGAATTTTGTGTGTAGGGAGGTATTTCAGGTGAACAAATAAATTAGTATCTTTCCATTTGGGATGATTTTGGCAGGCAGTTGGAGTAAGCATTGAACTGTGCTAAAGCCTGCACACCCAGAACTGATACGGTGAAGCCGCTGCTGCCGTGGATCGGGGAATATCAAGTGATATGCTGACGTCTCCAGCTGTCCTCAAGCGGAGAATAGGCAGAGGAAATTGCCTGGGGGCTATGGATCAAACTTGTATCATGTCTATGATGTAGACATCTGCTCGTGTACATATATATGGGTGTGAGGTGGAAAAAGTCTGTATCACCCAACTCCAGATACCTACTTCAGGAGTACATATATTCTCTCTAGTCAGAGCCCTGCGATACACACCACCAGAGGGTGATTTGTCACCTGCAAAATACAAATTGCTCCTTCTATCCCCACCATCACCGTGGAAGTGCTACTTTTATGTCACGTGACTCTTGAAATAGCAAAACCAGATGTTAACTAAACTTTTCTAAAATTCAGACTGACAGATATACACGTGTCCTACCTAAAGCAGGGAAGCTCACCAGGAAATTAGTCAGCACAAGCCCTTCAAGCTTCAGCATGCCTTGGTTGCTAGGTTAAATATATAGATATTTCCTTTATTTCCAGTATTTAATGTTATAATACTTAAATATCTACTTTCACTAGAAAAATCTCAACTTTTCATTGAAGGATAACAGTAGGAGGAGTTTATAAGAGTTCAGATTTTAGCGTATACTCCTTCTGGTCTTTAAACAAAAATCAGAAAGAATCATCTAGGTATGCACACAGTCAGTAATGAAAACAGGGATTGGAATAACAAGTGACGGCCATACTTATTCCTAAAAACTTTTTTTTCCCTAGCCAGGCTGTGGAGAGGAGAGGCGGGATCCACGGAGCGGAGGGGACTGGGGACAGCTCCTGGCCCAGCTGGGTAAGAGGGGGAAGCTGCTCCTGGCTGCTCCTGCTGGTTTGCAGAAAGTGTCTCAGGAGGCTCGAGGGCAGAACAGTGGGTTGCAGTGAGTGAGTACATGTGTATATCTCTCTATAAAACAGCAGTGTTTTTCTAATGGGAGAATTTATAATAGTGTTGCATTTATATATAAATATGTATCTGGAACAGTCAATCAGTTACAACCTCTGGAACTGTAGGATTCCCAAATTAGGACCTAAAGTTGATATACAGTAGAAACAAAGTCCTAAAACTGGGGACACAAGTGTTTTGACTCATTCTCATATGCTTTACACTGCTACAAAAGAAGATTCAGGACCAAAAAGTGGTACCAAAGGTACACATTAGAAGGCCTGCTTTCATAATTAACACTTGATTTAGCCAGTACATGGTATCTCTCGGTCCTAACTCCTGACTTCCAGGTCTTACTGTCTATGGGCAATCTACCTCAAGTTTCTCTTTAGGGGAAACGAGCATAAGAATTTTATCTGTCAACTACAGACTCATTTTGATATTTAATGTTGTGAAAGCATACTAGAGAAGGATGCAGGATGAATACGGTAGGCAGTCTTAATCACAGACCTTATCGCTCTCTATAACTACCTGAAGGGGGGGTGTAGAGAAGCGGGGATCTGTCTCGTCTCCCAAGTCACAGGAGATAGGACAAGGGGAAATGGCCTCAAGTTGTGCCAGGGGAGGTTTAGATTGGATATTAGGAAACATTTCTTCACGGAAAGGGTTATCCAGCATTGGAATAGGCTGCCCAGGGAAGTGGTTGAGGCACCATCCCTGGAGGTGTTCAAAAGACTAGTTGACATGGTCCTCAGGAATATGGTTTACTGATTTTTTTATTGCTTATTTCTTATTTATTTTTTTGTCAGAGTTAGGTTGATGGTTGGACTAGATGATCTTTAAGGTCCCTTCTAACCTAGATGATTCTATGATTCTATGATTCTAAATATTTGTCAGTGCCCTGTTTTAGAATTCAGTATTTGGTTTTAATTTCTGATTATGAAAGTGCGTTGGGCTACGCGACTGGGCTGTTTGTCCCTGACTGACATGTCTGCCACTGAACTGGAGCCTAACCCAGTAACTTCCCCCTCACCTCTGAAAGAGCAGTTATTTTAAACTATCCCAAGCTTGTTTGCAGGGGTGGAGGAATCTAGATCATCTCCGAAGACTGAAAGACAGCAGTACTCTGGTCCCCCGGGAGTGGCCAGGCAATTGTGAAGGCAGAGCGGGCTGGGCTGTGCCTGCAGCACCACACACCAAGGCTGCAGACAGAGTCGGCCTGCACTTCACCACGAGACAGGAGGAGCTATTATCAGTTTTGCAGCTGTTCACTCCTGGTAAGTAAATTACACATTACAGTGGAACATTTGAATCTCAATTTAGCATGCAAACAGGAGTGGCAGCACAATAAACCAGCACAACACATACAAACTAATTGCACTTTATGGGGACCGTAGCATTTTAAAGCGCAAAAGCAGATGCTAGCATGTATTGTCTGTATTCAGCAGTAAAAAATGAGAAGACACATTTCTCTGAGGCAAGAGGAAAAGGTAGTAGAACAAAAAGAACTACATAAGCTTTTCAATGTACAGATACAAACTATAAAATCTACCTTTATATATTATTGTCATTGATCCTTGGCTATTCATTGACCAGCTATTACTTATCTGAGTAGTAAAACCTGTGTTTTGTGAGCTGTCGAAAAGCAGAGATTAATTTTCTGTCGATCCACATTTTGTATAAACACATTCTGCATATGCTTGCCTCTATATGCAGAGCAGCTGGCTAAAGGCAGGGTATTCAAGCTTTTTCTCTTTTAGGTTTGCTTGGTTTCTTTTTTCTTTTTTTTTCTTTTCCCTCCCTCCAAGAGGTGTGTTTCTCATCTTAAAACTTAGACTTATATTTCCATTCTCGCTGTATAGCCTGTCCAGATTAGGGCAACTCGCAATCATATTCTACCGTTTCGCAGATAAATAGGGCCAAGGGGATTACTGTAATCATGCGGTGCCACTCGCTGTGAGACAGAAGCCATGTGACTGGTGATATTACTTGTCATTTAAACCAGAACATCCCTTAGGAAAACATCCTAGAACATCCTGTCTCTACACATTGTTAATTCCTTGTTGGAGTCATTAGTTATTCTCATTGACAAATATACTGGTCTTATTTGTCCCTTGAATGTATTTAGTTGTATCTTTGAGCTGTTTTTTCCTTCATCCGTAAGACTGAGGAGTCAGTGGGACTCAACATGGATGTAAGAGCAAGCCATCCTTTTGAGTAATAGCATTTTCTAAAGCACATTTTTCAAATTCTAAGTTTTTTCCCTATGTCTTCTTGGATCCTTCTCAAAGTTATCAAATGATTTCGCAAACCATGGATTCCAGGAGCGATTTTTGTCTCTGTCAAACACAGGACTGCTCAGTCAGTCTGATGATCATCCCTGTTTGGTTAATTGCCAGGCATCCTACTCATTCTTCACTAGGATCCCCAAAGGCATTTCGGAATTGCTGTTCCCACCTGAGGAACACAAATACCTGCCTATTCCCACCTTTCTTTCTAAGCAAGCAGATTTGTGAAGTTTAAAGGCCAGAGATGCCTTATAGAGAGGGAAACAAAATCTTGTTGTGTCTATTGCCTCCCCTGAATTACAAATAACATTTCGGATACATTGGAGACACTGAGTTGAATTTATGTTTTTTTTTTAAGTTTGTCTGGGTTTGAAGTATCACCACTTTCAGTAACTTACTAGGAACAGATAATAGATTTTCTCTAATAGCTTAAATGCAAATTAGATTTGAAAATCACTGACGTTTAAGAGAATATAAGCAAAATGGACTTCTGAGAGCAGATACCGTGGGAGTTACTGTAATAAAAATGTTAGGCCACCCCACAGACCCCATCTTATCTTTTTTAGACAATGATAGCCTATACAATACTAAGGAAATCTATTTCTGTTACCATTAATCCGTTATTAATCCATCAGCCTCACAGCAATGATTTGAATATAGTTAGCTGTTTGAATAAACAATATATGAAAGCTAAAATGAGTGCTACAGATGTTTAACTTCTGTCTTTCCTACAAGCAGTACCATTTGGGGATCATACCTTATACAAACATACCTGTTTTTCAGCAGGAAGAAGTGGGGATGTAACTGGCCTGTTCATAACTGCACTGACACTTAATGAAGACTTCTGCTACTGAGAAACTTTATAATAAGGGGAAAGTTAAAAAAAAAAAAAAGATTGTAAAAACATTTTCAGCTTGTTAGTGGTCTCTCCTGAATTGGTCCAGACATACTGCACAAGTTAAAAGCTTGGCTGGATTCACGAGGTATGTCCTGGGGAGAATGAGCAGCAGGTCACTTGGATATTTTCAGAGGTCAATCAGTACATAAGTCTCCTTAGTAAATCTGTACTCTAGGAAAAAAAAGAAGGAAAAAAAGATCCTTTTTTTGATTAGGATTGAGTCCCTATTGTAGCCAGCCCATTGTTCACAGAGCAAAATGCAACAGGGTAGGGTAAAACTTCAAGGCATCACAATTCTCTAGAAATACATGGAGACAGATATTATAAAAGAGCTTTTTCTCTTTTGCAATGACAAAATGACTAGATAAAGTAAAAAGTAATGCTGGCCATTGAAATTCTGTCTTAGAGAAAGACAAAAATGAAAGCTTTAATTGTAATTAGTATGAATCTAGTGTAACTTTGAAACTGAATGAGAAGGCGACAGAGAGGAGATCAGTAATAACAAGAAAAAAATATAGATGTTCTTTACCTGTCAGAACACGGGACTCTGCACTAGAACTTTACGCTGCAGGCAGGCCTAACTGATTAATTTCTTTTTTAATAACTTACTGAAAAAATGTCTAAACAGACACTGGAAGGAGAACGCACAGAGCAACCCCTGTCTTCTGTCCTGCTCACTGGGATTTTTACTGTATTAGATTCACTGTGGTGGCTGCTAGAGCTGCCTCTGCTGTTTTATTGCTTATATTGATATACCCCATTCTATAAGATTAACCCAAGGGCCTTCTTTGCCACCCTTTAATGTTTCCCTCCTCTTAACCTTTTCTTCTTTCTTCTCCTTGAGTCGCTTAGTTTCATAAAGCCCCGATGAATGCAACTGAGCCTAAGGACAAGTTTTGAGTCAGGAAAGAAGCACCACTAATTTTTATTTCTCCTTGATCAGCTTAGCTGTAAGAGTTTCATTTGTCGGTTGGAATTTATATGTGAACTCTGTTCCCTAAGTATCAGATATTTCTGGGTTTTGTTTTCTCCAATACTATCTCAGTAACTAAGTGAGAAGCAACCAATCCTCTTAAAGCTGCTGAAGGATTTACAGAGAAAATAGAACATAACATTTTCTTCATCTGGGGAGACGTGGCTGGTACTGTACTGGCTCCATCTTGTGGCTGAAACCAAACCCTACTGAATTTTCTTAAAACAGGTTGAATCTTCTTACCATCATCCTTATATAAATATTGATAAATAAGTTTGTGAGCTTCCTTTAAAACTTTTAGAACAAACGGGTCAAAGTTTCTGGTAATGAAGAAATAGGGAGACTGGTTAAAGACAAGATTAGCTGAAGCAAACGTTGCCTGTTTCTCCATATAACGCTATTGATCACAGTATTATTGTGACAAACGGTGTTATTTTGGCAGCTTTTTTTTTTTCTTCTCTAACCCAAATATTTTTCAGGTAATTGTCATTAAATAACAGTTAGCATTTGAACGGAAGAAAAAAGCAGATACCTTTCAATCAATCTCTTGCTTGTAGAGCTCTTCCGGCCATCCAGGAGCTAGACGTGTATTCAGTGACTGCCCCGTGTGACTGCGTGGCCACCGAAACCATGGGCTCGGCATAGGAAAAAACAAAACACACAGCAGCAATTGCAGAGGGCTGCCAACAGCCGGACTCACTGGCTACATAGCCCAGCAAGTCCCCTGTTCATATCCCATTATGTAAGTTTGCATTTTGGTGTATAGCACAACCATAGATTTTCTTCAGACTGCAAAAAAAAGTAAGTAGTTCAGTTTTAGCACCTTCAGCATTGGCAGGAGGAAGGCAGTGAGCTGACAGGCTGTGCTGAGTTTTCTGTGCTGTGGTGTGTCAGCTTGTGTATTATGGGATAGAGCTTCTAACAGATGCGTTAGAAATTGCATTCAGCTCTCTAAAAATACTGCCAGAGATGCAAGATTGCAGAGGTCAAGAGAATACAAATTACGTTTCCAGAAAGTGGTACAGAGTTGGTTACTGGGTAGGTGACGGGATGACACAGCTGCAGGTGTATTTTGGCAGCGTTAATATGAGAGATATATCCCCGTGTCCATATGACATGGAAACAAAGAAAGTGCCTGTTTACAGGGAGTCGCAGGCCCCAGATGCGCCTGAGCTATCTCTCTTGCTGTGTCGCACAGAGCATCCCTGATACCCAAAGGTGAGTGACCGAGCAACCTTACCTTGCAACACAGGTGCCAAGCTGGAGCACATACTCCATGTCTAGAATTCCATTTTATATCCCCTGCAGAGGTGCTCAGAAATCTGAAAATAAGTGCGGGTTTGCAAGGCTGGCACATAGTGAGTTAATAGCATTAGTGTCGTTTTATCTGCTGTACATCATATGCATTTTATAAATCAAATTTGATCCTAGCTGCACCACAGTTTTGTATAAAGAATTCCTTGCTAGATTTTGTACCAAGAAAAAATATTTGCATTAAATCGGTGTGTTGCTTGGTCAGAAGGTGCAGTGCACACAGTGCGTACACAGTGTGCTGTGCATTGTGATACAGCCACTGAGGGCTTTGTCTGTCCTGCTCTGGGACCTGCTTGTTTGTCAAAATGTGTCACCAGTGCAGCTTCAGCCCAGTGAGGCAGCACAGGGACGAGGACAGGAGAGGAATGGGGTGGCTGGGCTGTTGCAAGAGGGACTGGGACCCTCTTTTCAGGCACAGCGTGGTCAGCATCTCAACTGACTGCAACAAGGGAGAGGAAGCTGTAAAGGGCAACTGTACCTCTGCTCGGGACAGCAGCATCCAGCACTAGGCATAAAAGTTACCAGGCTTATCTCATAGTCAGAATCTTCTGCACCTTTTTCGGTGTCAGCGTAGTCACAAAGGGTTGTGTTGATGCTGCCATATAATGCAAGAGCACCAGCAAAGGTGTGCTTGCCCTTTGCTTTTTTGAAACCCATTTTGCATCCTGGGTTTTGCCTTTGTACTCCCTGGTATCCTTGTCAAGATCCTGTTCAGCTGTCCTTTTTTGCAAGAGCTTCAAAAATGTCTACATCCCAGTGCCTTGTTTCTGGGGTATCTCAAACCTTTAGGCTTTACAAAAAAAAGCCACCTGAGGCCTTTGCGTGGCTCCATGAGGCACAGGATGGGACCAAACCAGCTGCTCCAGCAGGAGCACATGAGCACAAGTGCACATGAGCAACGTAACTCACATTTAATTGGAAAAGTGCTCTCTGCTCTTTTGTCAGCTCAAGGAATTACGGAGCAGACGCAGTACCTGTCTGAGCAGGCGCAAAGCCGTGCGCAGAAACCCCTGCACAGCCTCCAGAGTAACTGTTGGAACCAGCAAGATCCCCTCAGCGTTTGTATCCAAGAAACTTCCCGCAAGACCCTTGGCTGCTGTTACAAACAAGATTTTGCAGTCCCTTGGGTGTTATTACAAGAGAGAGACTGAGTCACATGTAAGCAGGGGGTTTAAAACACAGCAACAGCTTAGTGAAGTGAATTTTTCATGTTATCAAGCTACAGTACTGTTTTCTCTCAGTCCTTTGTCTTGAATTGCTCTTCTGATACTTACGTCAGTAGGTATGAAGAGGGGTGGACGGGTGCGGAGACATGAAGAACAGATTGTACAAAGTTTGACAATCTTAACTAGCATAATAATCATCATTAATATTTATATCAAGAAAGTACCTGATGCTTCACTTTGCTTCTGCGCTTCATTCCCTAATGTGGTGCTGTGCTTTGTTTGTAGGTGGTTAGAATTGCTTGGACCCACACCAGAAAGTGGGGAAAAAAGGGAAAAAATGGGGACTCAGTCCCCATGCAACAACATTTTCTTTTAATCCTCATTTCTGCTGCCTTGACCAGTTGTACTGTGCACCCACTGAGAGACTCAGCCTGCTTTAAAAGAAAAAAAGAAAAACCCACCCCCAAAAAATCCCCAAACCCCAACAAACCAACCCCCAAAGGCTACCCCAGAAAGACATAAACCATTCACTAACCGGTTCAGAGGCNAAAAATCTTTCATCACAATGTTTAACTGTCACTCAGCAAGGTTTTTATTTATATAATGATATCCGTGGCAACTTTCCACCAGCAGATGGCAGGACGACAGACCGTAATCACTCCAAGAGCTCTGCCCTCACGGGAGCAGGCAGGAGAGCTTTGGAGCACACGGGTCTAAGCTACAGTTAACACTTTTCTTTAACAGCTTCTATTTGGATTTTCATGGAGGCAAGGTTTCTAGTGGGAGGCTGAAAAAAAAGTATTATTACATCTTTTCTAGGGCCAATTTTATCTCTGTTCTTTTTCCTCTCTGGAGAGGAGAAAAAAAAAGAACTAGCTTTGGAATTAAAGTTGGCGTGAACTCTGCTTCCAGGTGAACATAAGGAGTGGGAAAGGGCAGAGAATCTGCTCAGTCACCAACAAAGCACAAACAATCAACATAATTTCCTTTGCACCGACAGGAAAAGCCCCGGGCTGAAGCCGTGGGCCAGGGAAGAGGAAGCTGTGGAGGATGGACGGACCCACAGTGGTGCCCCCCTGGGACCAGGTACATTGCTGGGGACCCGGGTACGTCACACAGCCTGTCCCTCTGTCCCCGTCCCTCCGCCCGCGCTGCAAAGTGCCCATTGCTGCATGCAGGGTTTTACCCGTGTCCTCAGAGATGGCGGAGAGCAGCCTTGGGGAGCTGGGAACCACGGGCTGCATCTCTCTAGCCCTGCGGAGAATTCAGCCATATCAACGTGCTCTGGAAGTATTCCTGGGACTAAAATGTTCATCCCCAAAGAAGAGGCTCCTGCCCACTCGCCCCAGAGCGGCCTCGCAGCAGCCTCCATCCCCGACAGCCTGCCAACCGCCCAGGGAGCGCAGCTGGGCGGCGTAGCTGGTTTTTAACTAAACCTAGCACTTTGTGTGCTCCACACAGGTCAGACCTCTGCCACCTCGTCCCACCACCCTCTCCCTTGGGTAAGGACACGGAGTCCTTTGCGGGAGCCGAGGGGCTCCAAGGACAAACGCTACCACAGCAACACTTTCCTCATCAGCTTCCAGCCATACGTAATCCGGCATTCTCCACTTGCTATACAAATTGTTAAGAGATATTTACATAAAAATGTATTATTGCTCTGCTGACAATCACTTTGACAGAAGTGTTGATTTGCTATCATCTGGCAAATTATGTTGCAAAGTTACTGCCTAGAAATAATTGCTGTCAATGCTGCAGTTGCCTGGAACTGGTTTCTAGGGCCAGATTGCGGCGGAGGCTGGTCACCGGCAGGATTCCTGTCTGTGATCTCCACGTGCAACATCCAGGTCCTTCAGGAGAGTGCAGTGAGTATTTGCAGCTGAGGAAATGTCACACGTTCACAGAGCAGCACCACAAGTAGCTTGACCATGTGTTTACAGTAATTTTATTTACAAGTTACCACATGACACCTGTAGTATTACAGTTTTTATAACACCATTAGCAGTAAAATAAGTCACATCTAAGCAGAGTAGGAGGCAGCAGTGAAAAATGTGCACTGAGAACACAGAAAAGCTATTCAGTTATAATGGAAAGTAGGTATTTTTCTACAGACTCTGAAAGCGAGGAGGAATATACACATTGAGAAGAGCAAGTCCTTCAGCCCTGTTATTTCTGCAGCATTAAAACGTCTGTGCAGTGACACTTTGGTCTGGTGAATACGACGCACTGGGAGTCACACAACATGCTGGGCAGAAAACCCTCTTAATGTCTTGCCCTGTTGAGCACCCAGAAAGGAAAAACAAATCTTCCCTCTTTGAAGGGGAGTTTCCCAGGGCTGTTTGCGAGCAGAGCCAGAGGCGCAGCATCGCTGCTGGGGCCGGACGCACGGCCAGAGAGTTCCCCTGCAGCGTGTTCCGCCCGTGCGGCCGTATCGGGGCTGGAGTTGAGCAGAACCCCCTGCAGCGTCCCACAAGCCCTTCTGCAGTGGCTGAGCAGAATCCCACAGCCAAGCGGAGGAAAAAGCCCTTCTGCTCTTATAACCCGTGGCTCTAATGGCGCTGGTGCAGAGCCTGGGCCTGTCTCTAGAGGAGAAACATGGAGGAGCGATTCCAGAGAAACACTAGACCTGGCTGTGTTCTTATGACAGGACTCAGAAGAAAATAAGCTTAATGCAGCATCAGGTGCAACCCTTTTCTACTCCAAAGCACAGCAGCAGCTTCCAGAGAGCACACAAGCATTGTACGAGACCTGTTTCCCCCCCAGACATCTCCAACAGCCCCGAGCGGCTGTCAGTGCACACCATCCGCGCCAGTGGCAAGTGCTGGAAAGACAATGAAAATAAAAGCTGCGCAGCAATAATTATTTCCACCACTAACTACACACAGGATGTATTGCTTTTGGTACGATGCCATTAATTGTCACAAGAAGAAAACCAGTGATTAAGCTGAGCAGACATGAATTATGCAGACCTTTGCCATGCTGGAACAACAGTGTTTTACTGAGAAATGTCACCAAGTCAGCTGTAAAAACAGCTTAGTACAGTTCTCTCCAAATACCAAACACACCCTCTAGAACAAGTTTATAAATTAAGTTTAGTTACAAAAGAATGCTTAAGAAATGACCACAGTTGGTTTTTTCTCTAATCCCCACGCTTTTGTCCAGAGTGCTGTGCCGATGCTGCACGGGAGAGCGGACACCGGACTGAACACGCCACGACACAGACACCCCCAACACCCGCTCCAGCACCTCGAGTGCCTCGGCTGGGCTGCAGCGTCTGTGCGCCCTCCCTCCCTGGGGCACATGGCCTGCCTTGGCGCACACACGTACAAAACGGGCAAAAAGCTTCTTAAAACACAGAATGCATTGACAAGTCTACAGTTTGGACTCTTGATTCTATAATGTCTCAACTACAAGTTAGAATATTTGTGAATTTTAACATCTCCAGGAATACAGAAAGGTTTTTTAGTCAGAATTTCTTCTGAAGTACTAGCCATTGGATTGAAAGGTGAGCCGGGAGAAGGGCTTGACTGAAAACCCTTCCCCTGGATTGTTTGGCTCCTGTGATGTAATCACTTCAGTGAGCCTCAACCCAAAATTCTCAATAGTCAGCATTTTCGCATTTGTGTTTTAAGGCAGAAAAACATCTTCAGAACAAGCCATTTAGCGTGGGTTCTAACAACAACAACAGAACCCTAAAAGCTGCATCTCAAGTCCTTTAGTAAAAGCAAATTAAAAAATTTCTGTGGCATTCTCTTACAGCTTTGGGTTTTATAATTTTTTTGCTAGAAAAGCCTGAACTTTCATCAGAAATGCCAAGTATGCACCATGGCGAGAGAGACTGCAGCTTCCCATTGTTACTTCTGGGGTGTGGATTCAGGTCAGCATTAAAGTCACCCGCTGGCATTAACCGAGCGCTCTCCTGCGCACGTCTCCTCTCTGTTCCCTGTGTCTGTGCCCCCCTCCCAGAAAATAGTCCCCGGAGCACAGGCTGCTCCCAGCAGGAAGAGCCTCGTGGGACCCTCAGCTTTCCCTCTTCATGGGATTGACATCAGTCTCACTAATGAGATCAATAATCTGCTGTTTCTCGTCAGAAAGCTCATGAATCCTGTAGAAGAAAGATTTTTGGAATAACTGGGACTCATTTAGACTCACTTGGAACAGGAAGACAAAGAGAAAAGTAAATCGTCAGTAGCAAGATATAGTGAAAAAACAGGCAGAGCTCTAGAAAACACCTGAAGGAAAGCGGTCAGTGAGTAATTCAGAGGGGTTGCAGCACAATTCCCGTACCTGACTTCAAGATCAGCCCTCACACACCCACTGCGTGGTGGGGACACGTTTCTGATGGGGTGAAGCCTCCAGCCCCCAGCAGAGCACCCGCATGTTCTGCTCTCACCAAAGCTGCCTTTGGAACAGGAGTTCAAGCTCTTGGGATCTCCTAGAGCTGGCTGAGGAGCTTCACGGGTGGCGAAGAGAGACATAAGGGCAAAATACCCACCTGCGGACACCAGTATTGATGTGATGATGTTTCTAAGTCTTCTGCACACCTTAAATGTTGTCAAGTGTTCTGTGTATGCAATTTCATAGAAATAGTAACTGAAAATACAACACAGAAGCTGGCATCTTTGGTCTGCAGAGAAAGTCCTGGGCTCAGAGCTCTGCAAAGTTTGGTGCCACCAAACCTACACCAGCATCTCATTTAAACACGGCTCACGCTCCAAGCATATCCTCATGAGCCCCCCTGAGGATCTGAGGGCTCCGTCTCCCCGGCGCAGGCAGCTCCCAGAGCTCCCACCCAACCAGGCCAACACACCCAGGGCAAGGCCCATGGCCACAGCCCTCCATCCGAGGGGCTGAGAGTGCCTGTTACACCTGGGGCTTACAGATGGAGAGGACCAGGGTCCAATTCCAGTGCAACACAAGAAATAGGCAAGATGTTTCAAATTCCCACAACTTAAACGAGGATTCCGAGCATTTAACCCAATCAGAGGCTTGTCAAAGCCCCGGTGGCAGCACCACGCAGCACCGCAGTGGGGTACACGCTGCTGTGACGCTGCGCTCTGCCGCAGGGAGCAAAGCGAGCGAGGGGCAGCCACAGCCGACAAGAAACAGGAGAACACACAAACTGATCTACAGCAAAACCCACATTCTGTAACACTCTGGGGAAAACATGGCATCATCTGCTGTGAAAGCCAACGGGGGATGGAGAGATGAGTTCTAACAAGCCAGTTCTCAGAGCCACTGCAGACCCGTCAGTTACAGCTAAGCTCACTCTACTTTCAGGTTACATTTTCTATGTTTTCATATTAATTAGAGAAGTTTCTGGCAGCCATTATCCAACTACACCTTGCAAGAGTTTGGCACAGACTGATTTTAGGCTAAAAATGACTCAAAGCCCGTTCCAGTGACGAGAGTGTACCTGCACTGCTCCCAGAAATCACATGCTCCAAACCCTTGGCCTGAGAACAACCTTTCTGTAGTAAAATGAAAACACTTGGTCTCTAAGGATTGCTCAAGTAATTATTTTCAAGCTTTCAGGGGACAGGGCGATAGCTGCATGAACAGCAACATAAAGTGTCAAAAAGCCCGTGACTCACCACATGCGCTGGAATCTATTTGCATTACTCTGTGCTCAACCGCTCCACATACCGATGGTTTTGTAACTTCCTTGCACCAAAGATGAAACGTTTCTGCCCGTCTGTAACAAAACTTCACCTGTGGTTTTTTGCACAGTTTCGTGTCACGCTGGTGTAACCCTAGTGCAGCCCAAGCAGAGCCGAGCACTGAGAGATCCCAGCCGCCGCCGCGCTGCGGTGACAGCCCGGGGTCACAGACATTAACATCAGACACATCCCTCTCCTCACGGCGGGTGGAACAGCCCAACTCCGTCAGTCTATACATGCACAGTACTATGCTGATTTGGTAATACAGGGACACAATTTAATGATTTTCTTTGCATTTGTTTTTACAAGATTCAGATGCCAAAAACAAAACAGAACATTAAGTTACCTGATTTAAAAAAGAAAACCACATACGTTTACAACATCAAAAGAATAAGACGAAATATAAACCTTTGCTACTTACAATTGATCTATACAGATTAACCAAATCACAAATCTGTCACAATATAAACGTTTAATTGTTACAATGAATAAGAACATACAGAAAATGATTTATTTTTTTTTTATAAAATCTTCCTTTGCTGTTTTATTTTAAACTTACCATTAACTAAATGAGCTATGCAGGACTTGTGGGTACATGACTAAGAAGGCACCAACAGTACAAAGCAAAGACGAAGCGGTTTGAGTAGTTCCAGAGTGCTCTACACTGATACAACACCAGAAAAGGCAACAATAGTAAGTAAACCAGCTCCAGCCTTCAGAGATTTGTTCTAGATTCACTAAGGTCTCCGACTCTTCCGCTGCCTCTGATCACAGCACACGCTACCAAATCCATTGTAAGCTTCACTTTACTAATGTGCACTTTTCACTAATTTAGTGTCTTGATTTCAATTGTTAACTAAACCATTTTGAACCACAAATGTATTTAAAACTTAGTAAAAGGATTGTTTGGACATTTTTGTTTAAACCACTGCATTTACAAAAATATTTCCCCTAAAATCTGGGATTGCTTGAAGACATTGCTGTACAAATATAAAAGTACTATGCAAGGGACCAAATCCATGAGTATACGGTGGGTACGTATAGACCTATATTTATACCATATCACTGTGCTGTAACAACACAATAAATTTATCAATAACCAAGGACTATATAAACTACACTAACAGAAGCAAATATATATTAATAAAGTTTAAATCTATAGTACAGTTGCTCAGCAAACAACTCCGACATGGTATAAATACACCGTAGCAGATTACAGTGGGCAGCAACAGCAGGTTTTTCTCTTTCCCATCCCGTACGGAAAACCCCGTTCGACTCCGGGTTCCGTCTGGCCGCTGCCGGCAGCCCCCGCGCCCCCCGGGGCTGCGGATGTGAGGGGCCGGGAGAGAGCGAGGAGGAGCTGGCGACAGCCGGGACAGGGGAGCCAGATGCTCGTTTGCCAAAGCATCCACGAGAGCTCTGCGTTTGCATATTTTTCTTCAGCTGTAAGGTTGGAATGTTTCTGACAGTGAACTGTTTACATTCCTTACTCCCAAAGCATCTTTACCATGAAACATGCATGTTACTTCCATTAAGAGTTGCTGTTCTCCGCTCTAAAATATAAAAACTACATAAAGAAAAGAAACAAAAAAAAAAAATCAATGTAAAATGATGAAATAACTGACCTAACACAGTGTTGTTATAGGCACCTTCTTTTAAGCTATTTTCAAAATCTGTCAAAAAAAATAAATCATGCTTCTGCATTTAATGCATCAACAAATTCAACCCCACAGTGTCTATGGAACTGGTGAGGGATGCGGTGGCTGACACTGCGGGACCCGGCTGGAGTCAGCAGGAGTGGCTGCGGGAGAAAGCCCGAAAGCACCAGGTGTCAGGTAAAGCAAACCCTCGGCTTCTCACGCGGAGACAATGCAGGGGGAAGTCTACACCTCCCCAAAAATCCAAAATTAAAGAAAGCGTTAAAAAAAGAATTGGGAAAGAGAAGGGTGAAGAAAGCTGCCAAACTTCTTCCTTAATAAATTAGAAGGGAGGTGTTACAAACTGATTTCAGTAACAGTCGTCTTTCCACCCGTGCCCAAATGATTCCTGCAGTAATGACGATGGTACAAGCAGCAGAGACTCTAGAAATATTTCCACTTCTCAAAACTGAGTGAGAGAAGCGTTTTGGTAAAGATGTGCAGAAACGCCAGGAGACATTTCCACACTGGTATCAACAGTCAAGTGCATATTTCTGTAGATGTGTTTTTAGCACAGGTTCCTTCCCCGACCCCCCGATCGCCTGTGCAGAGTCCTGACAACGCTCTTGCTGTGTTCCCAACAGAGACTTAGGTACCACAGGAACTTCCCAATGGAAAATGCCCTTTAATGAGGAACCCTTGCTTGTTCAAAATTCGTTTTGGCAGACTAACACTTAAACTACAGGAAAAAGAAAGTTTTGAAATGGAATCTCGTAAGCACCCTTGTCCAGAGAGGTCTAAGTGAATGGCTTTCTGGGTTTCTCTGAGGAGCAGCCTGACGGTAACAGGAAGCCTGGAGCTACAACCAGCAGCGACTGAGCCTCATCTCCATTCCAACACGTTACCCAAGAGGAAACCAAAAACTAATTCTTAATGTTAATGTGAAGATATAAGATTTAAATTTATTTCCAGGAATTACAAGTGCATTTTGTTCATATTAGCAAGCAGTCTTTATACAATCCATTCTTCACTGCTGCCAAAATAAAATGAGAAAAAGACAGCAGAGATATGAAAAGCTAAAAATAGAACTATTTTTCCTAAGTTATTTGTTGAATAGCATTTCAGTTGAACACAACTCAGAGGTAACAATAGATTATTTTTTTTTCTCAATCATAGGCATGTGGCACTTAGACAATCATCTTTGCACAGAAAGCTTTAACAGTCATGCGAGGGCACAGTAATTATTTTAAACAAGGCAAATTTCTCACCACAGAGAGCAGTGGGGAAAGAAAAGGAGGCACTGCACTGGAACAGAACACCTAGTAAACTCCACATTATACAATTTCAGTAACAAATACTTGAAAAGATCGTTAAAAGGTATACAATTTTAACCATTATTTAGTGCTAGCTTTGTTTGGTTGTCCTAACTCAGCATTATCAGAAAAGTTTGATAGTACTTGACACCAGAACAGTACTTCATGTCACGAGCTCATGGAGGCTTGGTTACAAATCACCATAGTGTAGGTTGCAAGAAATGAACTTGAGATGCCGACATGCTGTAGGAGCAAAAGTAAAATCAAACTTTCTCATTTAAAGATGCAGTGTTCCTCTCTGCAAGGATTCTGAACGACAGGGATTAGATTCGAATATGAAAACTATCGGTCCTCACTCGGAGCATTTCACTGGTGCGCAGTGAAACATCCTATTTTGGTTTCTCGCTTGCCACCACATATGGATGCCTTCCACAGAGAAAAGCATTCGCCATGAGGTCATCAGGCCACGATGTTCTTTGTTAATCTTCCACCAGACGGTGAGTAAGTACCAGCTGGCGAGCTGCCACCCACGCTCTTTGCACAAGTCCTACAAACGCTACTACCTGGAAGGAGCTTTGGAAGTTCACTGCCTCCAACACGGGTAAGCCTTAAACGGCAGGGAGAAAAGGTACAAACCGTGTCAATACATGGACAAAATGGTTCTTGGATGAACTCAATTAAGTTGGGTTCCCATGTGGCTCTCAGGCTGTATAGAATACCTGTACGTACAGCTCAGGACACCCAAACAAGAGCATAAGCAAGATTAATGTGAGCAGGACTTATGCTGCGATCCACAGCGTGACAGGGTACACTCCGCTGGCTGCTAAACATTTCTCTTTAGAAAGGAAGTGCAAAAAAAATCTGGGATGTCACTGACTTAAAGTGCCCTGAATAGTAGCTTTTCTAAAAAAAAAAAAAAAAAATGCCAGCGACTTCAGTAAAGTCAGAAAAACATAGTTCACGGTGTAAACTTCTTACAGGTTAATGAATTATCTTCATGGATATTGATCCAGGAGTGAAAGGAACCACTGCATCTTTCAAACCAGAAAGCAAGCAGTTAAAATACGGCAGCAGTAGGTGCACGTACAGTACAGTACTGCAACAGGTCAACAACGGGCATTACGCATAGGAGTGTCAATTACAATTCTTCAGGCTTAAAAGATTCATTGAAAGCATGAAAAGCCAAAACTACCAGGAACTGCCCTCCTGAATGGCTCAAAGGAGTTAGTGGATAAGCTGAGAGAGGCCACGAGACATGACCAACCGTAAAGGACTGGGAAGAGGAACAGCAACGTTTGAGCACGCCCAGTCCTTTAAGTCCTTGTCCTACAAAAAAGAGCAGAGACAGATTTCAGTGAGGAAAGCTTGAACATCGCCCTTTAAAACACACATATTTCTTGTTTCTGTGCTTTATGTACACTATGTTTACCACAGACAGCAGTACTGATACACGGTAAAGAGGCCAGAGACAGTGAATATTACATTTTCAATTAAAATTTGAAATCTTCAAAAGATTAGAAAGATTAATCATAACTAATGAAGTACAGTATTTGGTTATCCGAAGAATCTGTTATTTTCACATTGCTTCTCAATTCCAAAACCTACAGCCAAGGGGGAAGTTTTGAACCTCAAGAAATACAGACTGAGAAGAGCTGGCTGATACAGTACAGGGGGGTGTAGGGGAGCAGAAATCACAGAAAAAAGACCGTTACTGCCCATTTTAATCCAACTCCTGGGGACTGGCCTTCACCAGGATGTCACCTACTTCTGTTTTAACTGCTGTGACATGGAATAGCTAATAATTCTAACCACAAATGACCAGGACATCATTACCAAGCTCAGTACAGTATTTAAATTTCAGTATCACGTCAGCCAAATCAACTCTTCCCAGTAGCATTTAAAGGTAGCATTTTTAGCAAACGAGAAATTTCCGTTAGCAGCGGATCAGTGATATCTTTATCCCTAATCCCTTTATCCCCTAATCCCCACTAGACCCGAGGTGGGCACGGGCTGGCAAAGGGGCAAGCAGCACAGACCATGAACTACCATTAACCGCAGTGCTGCTACTTGCTCTCCCTCCTGGGTCCCACAGCCCATGGGCAACAGGTTTCACCTTAATCCTAAAAACCTGTGTGGTTTCCTTCCAGATGGGGACAGGTACCACTAGTGCCCTTGTACGGAACGAGCCTTGGAGAACGGGGGCGGGAAACAAGCACCGCCTGTGTCCAACGCTACTGGCAGTGCCAGGTGTGTCACCCTCAGATTTACCTACTTGCATCGTTACAACAGTTTCAAATGCTAGCTAGGAGGCTTAAATAAACGCAATACAGGATTTCTAAAGATCAAAATTACTTCATTTGTGAACTTCTCTACATTTCAATACTCAAGCCAGTGGCAACAAAAGTTACCATATTTAAGTAAAAACTGTATTTTCAAAAGTTTCCCCTACTTTTTTTTTTTT
The DNA here is from genome assembly GCA_003697955.1 of Calidris pygmaea. Lineage (NCBI taxonomy): Eukaryota > Metazoa > Chordata > Aves > Charadriiformes > Scolopacidae > Calidris > Calidris pygmaea. The sequence continues at coordinate 587,997 of QJSC01014800.1, read as the reverse complement.
CCTTTCTTTTATGGATTTCTTGCAGTAAGGATGTCCGCTGGCTCAAAACTTAACCTTTCCGCTAGAACCGCCAACAAAAAACGGTGACTGTAGAACACTGCTGCTGATGGATAATGGCACAGAAACTACTTACAAGGTCATAAAACAAACAATTAGATCAGGCTGTCTGCTTTGGCTGGTTTCTCTTTTCCAGGCACAAAACTTTGACACTTTATCAGTATTGCAGAAGTTTCACAAGACTAGAGCTCAGGAAGAAATGTTTCACCGTGAGGGTGGTGAGAGCCTGGCCCCGGTTGCCCAGAGAAGCTGTGGCTGCCCAATTCCTGGAGGGGTTCAAGGCCAGGTTGGAGGGGGCTTGGAGCAACCTGGTCTGGTGGGAGGTGTCCCTGCCCAGGGCAGGGGGTGGCACTGGGGGGGCTTTAAGGTCCCTTCCAACCCAAACCATTCTATGATTCTATGATTTTAAGTGTTACAAAAACTATTCAATTGAGTATTTGACCAATTTTGTATGAAACTACTGAGGCTTGCATACCTCATGGCAGACTCGTGCCAAGCCTCACTCAAGTCCAGTTAAGTTCATTGATTATTTAAAAAAAAGAAAAAGTCAGACTGAGTATCAGTACATTACATTTTAAATTAAAATGTAAAATCTTTAAAAGGTAAGGGAAAAAAAAAAAAAAAGATTAGAACAGGACTGATGCCAAATGCAAAAGCACAAAGCTGCCCATTAACAGCTCGTGATCCTGTCACTAGAAGAGGCAAGTTCTACATTTCACTCGTGGTAACACAGTTCCCAAGCTCCTGCCCCTGCCCAAGTGGCTGGTGTTGCCGTGACTTTACCTATGCACAATTTAAGATCGATATCCTGGCTGGAATCTAGCCGTTTCCTCAAAAATCAGTTCTTTCAGCTTTTCCTTCGGCAAGTCATCCAACTCCATATCAAACTTGAAGGGTGCTTCAGCTACAGGCTTAATAATAGAAAGAAACAGTATTAACTTTTGGTAATATTACTGTTCTATTGAATTTCATGTAGTCCCTGTATGGGGAAAAAAAAAATGAAAATGTGCTTCACAAAAATGTCTAATAATGTGCAGTCTTTAAGGAAGAACTCATTCTATTAGTCCTTTTTGTGCTTTATATATTAGTTTACCAAATTTAACATCAAACCGTAATAAGTAGCTACTCAAATATAAACCACGAGGTAAAGTATTTGTTCAAGGCTCATAACTAAGTACCTACCTGAAGAAAAATTATCCAAAACATTTGTATTTCTTGGAATAACCATGTCTGTCCCTTAAGTATAACCAGCTTATTTCCTCCTCCCCTAATTCTTCACCAGAAGTGACCTGAAATCTCATCAGAACTGTCTACGAAACTACAGCTGGCGAGGGCTGTACATGCACCATCTGATGGCAAACTCCCTTATTCTCCTCCTCATCTCAGACGTTAGGAAACAAGACCATAATGGGCTGAGAAGTTCCATTTTCAGGAGAGAACGCCTCAGTATCTATTTATTGTGTTCTGCCTCCAAATTGTGGTACTAGAACCAGAAATACAACATTTGCTAAATTGATGCAATTCATTCTTCAACTCCATTAGAGCAGCAGAAACACTGTCCTTAAACTAATGAAGAAAATAAACTGTTGCATCATTTAATCGACATTTACATTTTAACACTGTCCTTACCTCATCACTTGGATCATAATACTGCTCCAGATACGGATGGGCTAAAGCTTGCTCCACTTCAATCCGCTTATGGGGATTAAAGGTCAACATTTTATCCAACAAATCAAGTGCTAAGAGGGGAAAAAAAAGTGAACAAGAGTTTAATCCACACTCCAAATTACAGTAGTGTTATAATCACTGATATTACACGGAAAATACACGCTACCCTAACTTTTGGGCCAATTTCCATTTCCAGCCAGGCTCCCCAGCCACAGCCCCCACAGCGGAAGGTTGCCCGGGACCAACGGTGCGGCTCTGCCTGCCCCTCTCACGGGCCCTGGGCACGCTCAGGTCTGAGGGAGGGGGACCCTCCCAAAGGCTCCTCGGCACCAGAGAACGTCGAGGGAAGGAACATGTAGAATCCTTGGGTACAATCTGGTGTTAACTACAGCAGAAACTGAATAGATCAGGCGTTTTCTGCAGTCAAATAGATGCTTTGGATTTATGTGCCCAAAATCCCAACCAAGACAGAGCTTCTCTGAAATGAAGAAATAATTGAGAATGCATCCTTATTCTGAAAACTTGGCTGTTTAATGACAAAGATGCCATCCAGAAGTCGCCGTGAGTTCTAGATCACCACAGTGAACCATTCTAGCACGACCAGCCACCCAGAAGATACTTTCCTGCTATGATGCAAATACCTGCATATTTATGAGATTCAGGTAAAAACCTGTGGAAGCCAACTTGTAAAGAATCCATAGAGAACCTGAAGATCCCTAAGACAGAGAGTGAGGGCCAATGAAACTCTGGACAAACTGTAATTGTTCAGCTACTTTGATGATAACACATTTTCCTTCTCCAAGAAAAGAAACCAGAATGGTTTTAGAATTAAGAAGCCCAAAGATACCTGCAGCATCCTAAATTCCATTCCCTTTCCTCTCCTCACCACATCATTCATGACACAGAACTTCAATAGAGTCTTCTTACTGCAGCAGAGGAGATGCAGCGCTGTGTTGGGACAAGATGCATCCCAAGCATCACAGAACTTTACCACTGTGTTCAATGGCAGCTTGAAAATGCTGCAAACTTGCACAGCGATCAACATCAAATATTTCTACGTGGTTTTCTCAACACCAGGGACTCACATGCTTGCTCCATGCTAAAGCGTGTCGTGCACAAGGCTTTTTACTGGAGTGACTGACAAAGAGGGGTTTGAAGACGTGCTCTGTCAAAGCTGCTCTGATGAGTGCGAGGGAAAGGTGCCGCGGGAGCCGAGCTCACGCCTGTTCCCTGGCAGCACCGACACAATTCGAGCTGTCAGAAGCCCACGGTAAAAATTCTCACGTTGACGAGCACGATAATAAAAGCAGAATAAATCACTGCCGTTCCTCTGAATGATAAGGATAATCAGCTCTACTTCCACCTGCAGAAATTTTCCACGGTCCATCAGTAGCTGACCATATTGACTAGGAGTAAATTATTGTATCAGTTGTAAAGAAAAGCAACTTATGAATTGTTCAGAGTAGGGGAAAGAGCACCGTACTGTGAATACAACCACCCTCAACTGTAGAATATAAAAAAGGCAAGTTAAAAGCTATCTGGGAAAACAAAACCATAGTTACCCTTTCCTAAAGCCTTAAGAAAGGCAACAATTATTACACTCCTTGCTTCTCATAACTGCATTTTTAACCCACACAATTTTAACCCTTCACTCTGTGGAAGGACCCAAGCTTTCACTGATACTCTCCTGTTTGCTCCAGGGCTGATGGGCAGGCTCTGCACAAGCTATTGAGCCCAGCACTGAGCTGTGCCTCACTGCAGAAACACAGCTCAACCTCAAAATCCAAGGCCCGTGTTCAGAACTTGAGTAACTTATGGCATTTCCAAAGACAGTAACAAGAGTCAGGATTTACATTTTACACAAAAGTTAAAAGATCAAGCATCACAACATGTAATCTTAGAGTTACTAAATATTGCTTTAAAAAGATAACCCAGTATGTGCGTTTCAGGCTGGCTTATGATATTAGATTAATGCTGCTGTTTTAGGGAGCTGCAGGTTCCATTTCCAACACAGATAAATTCTTAGGGTGGTTTTAAAAATCCCATCCTGCCATTACTTTTGCTGCTCATTTCCATTTCTGAATATCTGGTACAATGTAGTAGAGCATGAAATACCTTTGGGATCAGCGTTCGGAAACAGCCTGTTCCATGGTACCTTGTTTTTGTGTGGTAGGGAAAGCAAGTAGTTTCTGGCCTTTAAATTGATTATACAATTCAAATCTTCTTGGGAAGGGGATCCGAGAATACCTAAAAAAAAATGAATACAAACAGTATTGCATTCTATGAAAAGCACATTAAAATGGTTATAACTCATTTGCCAAAACTCAGTATTAAAGCTGCTGGGAAGATGATTTCAGACTAAATGTTTTAAGAGTACAGAATACCTTGGAATTTTTTTAGAAACCTTTACCAAGAAGGTTTAAGTTATTGTTTCTTGTAAATAAACAAATGCATTTGCATTTTCTAATGATCAGTAATCTGTTTAAAAGATCCAATTAAGTGGTGTACCTATGGACATTAAAAAGAAATTACCTGGACTTAATAGTGTATTTGAGCTTTTTAAAAAAATGTTCATTTTAAAAACATTTCTCCAGATGTAGTAAATAAACAGGTAAGAAGCCTCCCAAATCAATGATTTGTTGTAGAAATCACTGCAGAAATAACTACGTGGAGGAGACAACACACCTACGGATCCAGATGTTACACACTGACCATCAGGAAGCAGTGAGTGCCCAGGACCAGTTTAACCAGTAGAGAGGATGGAGAGAGAGAGAGGGGGCTGTGGAAATGCTACTGTTACACAAAGCTCACCAAGGATGTGGTTCAGTTGGTCAAGGTAGTGTTTTCCTGGGAAGATGGGTCTGTTGGAGAGCATCTCTGCCAGAATGCAGCCCACCGACCAGATGTCAATAGACTTGGTGTAACCCTGCCAGTAAAGCAAAAACACACTTCTGTCAAAGAAATTTTTGCATAATTGCAGCAACATGTTACTTTAGTGAATTCTGAAAGTGCACGCAAATAAATCTTTTTCAGATGAGTCATGCTGGTTCATGCTGCTTGATTTTTCTGTACAGAATGAAATAATTAAGAATTGTGTGTCAAAACACTGCTTTGAAGGGGTAGCGAGAACTGAAGTACGCAAGATACGATTTTCCAAAGGGATTCTCTATGTTTAGCTAAACATATCGCCAACTGCAAATTTTTGAGACTCCCTCATTTTACAGCAAATTTACACTAACAAAATTTGGAAACAAGCTATTTTTCTTAATTCTACAGCTCCCAACAGTACGCTGAACACATGTGAACAAACCCATCCTTCTTCCTAACAGGACCCAGATCCCACACCAGTACAGAGCCTTCGGCATCAGGGGGCAAAAGGGCAAACCAGACTTGGTTCGCTGGTTTGTAAAACACAGCAGGTAAATAACTGGTAAAATGTGTTTACAGCCCTAAACGGAATATAAGAGTGGAACTAATGCCCGTATTTTGTGTGTCTGGATAACCTGCGCTACCCATAAGAAAGGCTTTTATTCGGAAGTACACGTTACACTGGTGCCTGGGTGCCACGGGGCAAGTTTACCTCTGGCAGCCCTGGCCCTGCCCCCCCTGGAGCCGGGGGCTGCCAGCAAAGGGCGGACACTCTGCCCGATCCACAGCTCTTGGGATGTCACCACCCAACCATTGGTTTCCGAGGACTGTATACTCCTAAAAGGAATCAGGCAATAGGCCAGGAAAATTGTAAGTTGACCAGCTCTTAAGAAACACACAATGTATTTTCTTGTGAACGCTGCTGACCGATGTCTGTGGGTATCCAGAAATAAGGTTAAGTTACCCTGTGTTTATGGCCTCAATGCCAGTTTAAAATGTAAGAAGCTGGGGGGGGGGAGGAAACAACACAACAAAAACCCCCACCCACAACACCTCAATGGTCAGACAACTGTTTTCTAGAAGCACATTAGACACGTTATTGCCACAACAAATCCAACCCAACAGCCACTGAAGCAGTGACCCTACAGAAACAACACAGTCTCTGAGGAATATTAAATACAGACACAGATGTCCCGTTTTGGTGAAGGAGCATGTGGCTGTAGGAACTGGCAAAGGCTCTGGATGGTACTCGTTACCCACACCAGGCAGGGACTGCACACCCATTACAACAGCCACTGAAGAACATACGGTAATTCCCGGTATAAGAAACCCAAAGGGATGATTTTATTAAGACTATGGGAATGCAATTAAGATTACCACACAACAAAGATGACCTGCCTTCAGAATGAGATTCACCCTCATTATACATTCTACACCTAAATTGAGATGTCAAGATAATATTAAGGCAATATTTGCAAGCCCTGATGAAGACAGTAGTAAAAAGCTCCCATTACTAGTACTTTTGCTCTGCAGAAAAGCTTTTGATGGGAAGAAGTCTCATGATTGGCAAGGAACTGGACACATGGGAGCTCACACACACCATCACTCAGTTTAGTATCCAGTAGTTGCATCTGGAATCACAAACCTACTGCAGGCGAGTAGCTGCACTGCAAATCCTTTACCACTTTTCCTCAGGACCCTGCGTCTGTTGGGATCCTAAAGCCACAGAGGGCAGAGGAAAGAGAACTGGTGCTGACCAGTGAATAACCAGCAGCAGCCGCAGCACACAGCGCAGCGTGGCTCTCACCTTAGAATTCAGCATGATTTCAGGAGCCCTGTACCAGCGTGTGGCCACATATTCTGTCAAGAATCCTGTGTGATCATGATCGGGATCTGCAACACGAGCCAGTCCAAAGTCACAAATCTGGTTTTAAAGAAATTTAAAAAAGAAAAAAAAAAGCATGAGACATACAGCTTCCAATACTACAACATTACTATTTCACCGTTCTCTAGCCCATGATGTAACACCTACAAATACAGCGATGGGAACCTATATTTATAGAAACAAATTATTGCACAAAGGTTAAGAAAAACATTTTGGATTAAGTACAAAAAGTATCCAATTAGGCCATGCCAGGAACAGGAAGAATAAATGGTTTGGGAAGAAAAGATGTTCCTGGTGCACAATTTATGTTCCACTCTGGGCTTAACAGCTTCTCTGCTGGAGGTGGCAAGGGACAGCTGCCTCCTGTGCCACTAGCAGCTTACACAGAATCAGCACAAATAACCAGAAGAGTCTCCTGTAAAGACAGAGGTGAAGAAACTGTAGAGGACACCTTTATGGACTTCAGAAAATAATTACGCAGGCAGACAAAACTTGTGCAGAATTATAGTACTACACATAAGCAAAGTGCTATAATTTGTTATTAAGACAAAAGAAAAAAGACACTCTCTGGTCCAGTGAGGAGAAAGAACAGAATTAAAGAAAGTGTCTGTGAATCTCTCAAGTAGAAAAATGCACCTGGGATGGAAAGGAAGATTAATGGCAAAGAGAGCTGATTAAAATGACAAAAATGAGCTCTCAGAGAGCTCCTGCTGAGAAGAGCAGAAACAGGTGAAGCAGAACAGAAGAGAAAGGCACCAAGGTTTAGCTGCAAGGAGGAGGCTCTAGCTGCTGTCACCAGCTGGGCAGCAGAGGGAAGGAGGAGAGGGCAGGGTCCTGCTCAGGTCCGGGTGGCAGGCACCAGGCACAGGGGCTGACTCTGCCTTGCTGAGGGCAGGCAGCTCCTGCCCTGCGGCAACAGAACGAAGCAGCTGCCCTATTTGGGGAAAAGTAAAATTGTGAGTCCACTGTGCCTGTTCAAATAATTGGTAAAAGTCAAAGCAGCAGCAGAAGGTTGGCTTCTCAATCTTAATTAAATCTGAATTAGAACAAAAGAAGAAAGAATCTGAGAGCGCAACATAATGACAGGCAAAATTTTCTTGGCATTTTGACTAAGTCATAGCAGAGAATAAAAACCTGCATAATGAAAGACCCAGGTGTGTCAGTCAACGCTTCATGCCTTGCAGAGACAGAACAGATGCTACTGAGAGAGAAGTAGCACTAAATAAATAAATAATTTTCCCACGAAATAAATAAATAAAATGCCAGCATCCTCTATATATATTTAGCTTCCACTTGTTCAAAGCAACATTCTTGTAGTCAGTATCAGGTATGCATTGCGCTTTTTTTTTTTTAACAGAGATGCCTTAAAATTGGATGAAGCTGTCAAGCAGATGGGAAGATTCATGAGGATCACGTACATATGACCATTTACTAAGCAAATGAAATACTACTAATACACTGAAATATCTGAAGTTGCATCATGTAGTCTGTGCATGTGTAACGTACATTTCTGTATAGAAGGAAAAAGAGGTTTCCATTAAGTTTAGCTCTCTCTCATCACCTTCCTTTCAAAGTATCTAACAGTTCTTGGATGTTTAATACTTGGGAGTGTTCTCTATGTAGATAGAAAAGCACAATTTATAAATAATATTGATGTGGTGTGTTAATGTTTTAACCAAGTCAAAGCAGCAGATTGTGCCAGAGTAAGCTGGTACACTGAAGACACTGCAACACACCAGTCGAGAATCTGTTTAAAATAACTTCAACCTCATTTTCTGAAATATTAATGCCACTGGCCTAGGAAAATGATATGGTCATGATAGTTTTTATGTAACATTTAATTTACAAAACTGTAAACCAGGTCAAACTGTTGGATGCAGATAATCATGAAAGCACGTGAAAAATATTTCTAAAAATGTTAGCTAGTATTTTTGTACATATTCCAGCCTGTAGCATGTCAGTATACATTAATCTCACTTGTGGGAAAGACGCCAGCCTGCAGAAGAAACAACCAGTATCTGTAACACCCAGGACTCTCACTGGAGAGAGATTCCAAGGCAGTAGTTTTCACAGACTCTCAAATCTAATCTTTCACTGAAAAAATATATCAAGAGACAGTAGTTAAGTTCAATTATGTACTTTCACAAACTTTCATTCCCTATCTGGTAAGTTATATTTAAGGTCTCACTTAAATCTGTAGCATGGCCTAAAGAAAGAGAAACAGCTTTAGGTTCCACACGTCTGCCCCGAGCCTTTCAGCTGCTTAGGACAAGCAATAGGGATCTCAGACAACCTGTGTCAACAGAGACTCACCCATGTCTTTCCTACAAATGGAATCTATGACCCAGAAGTCAAGATCACGTTCAAGGGAGAAGAAAGAAGCAGCTCTTGTTACAACCTGTAGGACCTGGAGCTCCAGAAGAGGTGAGCAGCTCTCTCAAAACACCATTGAAGAAAGAAGCTAACAGCATTACCACTCAAGATGAACAAACTTGCTTCTGAAAGCATGATTTTGAGTTGTTCGCTTTAACAGCATGCTGTGTTTTGAGTCTAAGTACAGTAACCAACACTGTAGGCATGTACATAGCTGATGTACAGACAGGCACAACAGCCCTAAAAGAAACAAGTTAGTACAAGTTCAGTGCTCATCAGCCGAGGCCTAAGCATGTACTCGCTTTCTCTCCAGTTCTGTTACTTAAACTTTAGATGTGGCATTAACACACCACCAGAGTTCCCTTTAGGTTATGAGACAGCACATGCTGTGTCACACAGACTCCCCCATTCTGCACAAGGAAGCACATATTGCAGTGACATGCTGGTTTTAAAAACCTATAAAGAAATTGGAAAAGTACTCACTATGGTCATATTGTATTATTTTGCCATACAGTGAGTTTACTTGCTCTTTCATTACCATCTTGTGTTAAAACATTGTCTTTTATTATTTTACTGCCTTTAATTGCACTTAACACAGCGCCACACTCAAACTGTTCTTTCCTGCTTCTATGGCACAGTTGTCATAGATTTTTCTCCATTTCTTTCATGAAGAGGTTAATCCCTCAAAGGGCTCTGCTGTAACAGCTGCTGAAATCCCATGGCAACACCCAGAATGGCCAATGCAGCAGGACCATGCTTTAGGAAAGGCTGACAAGCAGCAGTGGGAATGTAAAGCAAACTGACCATGGAGCCAGCATTCAGAATGGATCAGCGTATGAACAGCAAGGACACGTCTTGGAATTGCGACAAACTTGTACAGCCAGCAACTGGTTTACATTTTGAAGAGGGTATTTTTGTTTGGTTTGTTGGGTTTTTTTAAATGAGAAAGCTAGAGCTACTATAAAAAACACAGGGTAATTAGGTCAACAGAGTATGCAACAAGCACAGCTGTACCACATCAGAGCAAAGTAGGGTAAGCTCCATCCTCTCGCTCCATCAGTGGCCACCAGCAAATACACACTACACAGTCTAACAGGGAACACACTACTTCCCTGCTTGGCTCTCCCATCTTCCAGGGACTTGCCGCCACGGGACTCAAAACCAGACAGAGCATTCAATAGCTTTTTCTTCTACCAAAGGGTTTGGCGTTCTTTTAAGTCACATTATCTGTAATACCTACAGTGCCCTGTGGTACCAAATTCCACAGCTTAACAACGCTGCAGAAATTAACTCCCAATGTCCTTTCACCCGGAGCATGCCACCGGCCCCTTCCATTCCCCTCTGGCCCCCTGCCTTTTCATAGGTAAAGACAGGAAACAACTGTTCTCTATTCACCCTCCCTAGAACAATTTCATCAAGTTCTATTGTGTTCTTGCTTTTCCTTGAACAGTATCTTCCAGCAGAGGGACCCAGGCTAAATAGCTCTTCCTGATATGGAGAAAAGCACTTTGAAGTCTTGGTCTCCTCATTTTGAAAGGGTATTATACAGAGAAGTGTGATACCTATGATCACACAGAACTGAAGACTCAAAACCAAGAGAAAGTTATAGAATGGCATGTTTTCTGTTTTATTCTCTATTTCTGTTCTAATCCTTCACACTTGGTTTGCTTTACTGAATGCCACTAAGCATTGAGCTGCATTGAGCTGACATTTTCCAAGAGACATAACAGCTCTAACATCATCCTTCTGTAATATTAACTAGTACAGAGCCCGTCACTGGAAATGTAAATTAGAAATGTTCTCTCTCCAAGCAATTGCTGTGCGCCTAATCGGTGCTGAATTTCAGGTGCTATTTTAGTTGCTCACTAATATGAAGTCTTTTTCCAACTCTGAACAATTAAGAGTTTAAACACAGAGAAACCAAGACTTGGAATATACAGTTTTGAGTTTACTTTCTAGGTAAACACAACTCTGCTTCAGATGAGTATTGCCACCCAGCTCTCAAACAGGCTGTTTCAAAGTCAGCCTCCAGATGGAAACAGCAATGCGCTCATCAAAACAGCATAACAGCAAGTTCTTACCCACTCAAATCTTAATAATTATTTTATCAAAACCAATAACATTTTGGCAATCTTTCCAGGAGAAAAATCACATTAATCCCCAGTAACAAAACCACACTCACGGTTATAGCAGATAGTAAGAAATTTCAACTAACCTTGAGATCACAAGTGGTGTTCAGCAGCAAATTCGAAGGTTTGAGGTCACGATGAAGCACATTGGCTGAATGGATATATTTTAACCCTCTCAGAATCTGGTAAAGGAAGTAACAAATGTGGTCGTTGCTGAGGTGTTGAGTCTTTAAGAGCTTGTAAAGATCTGTCTCCATAAGATCTTGCACAATGTATCTGTCAGGCATGAGATGTAAGGCAGCAAAACAAAGGTGGTGTGGTTAGATACCAACATACAGTACCAGATTAAACTTCTGGAACAATTTTTCTTTCTTGTTTGTCTGTTTCGTGACAATTATGAAATTATGTAGCTGCTTTTTGCTTTACAAGTTTTGAATGAAGTCAATCCTGTTATATGATGCAGCCCTTTACAAAATTAAGAAGTACCAGCATGTGGTCCTCAAATTAATAACCGTATACCTATTTCTTTATCTTAGAGCCTGATTTTTATTGGAATCTAATATGATCAGATTCCTATCCTGCTTGCCAAGAAATAAAGACTGATTTTCAGTTTAACAAGTAATAAGCTTCTGAGATACTTGCTTCCAGTTACATAAAAGCATGAAGGCACAAGGCTTTGATCATTTCTGATCAGTCTTCTCCAACACCTCTCCTAAAATGCAGCTGTTGCTCTCCTTTACTATATCTGTATTATGCTACATTGAACAGTCCTTTGTTTACCAAAATTAAATCCTAATATTTTCAGTCAGATGATTTTTTCTAAGACTGGAATGCACATAAAAGGGATTTTTTTCTGCTTTGGCAGGAATGATTTAAGTAAAATTTTCTTCTCCCTTAATTCAATTTGGCTACAAAACCCTTGGGGTGTAGTTCCATCACCACTTTTCACCGAAACAGGATTTCGTGAAAACATAATACTATTGCCATTCCAGCCGGGCATTCCCATCCTCTCCTCTGGGTATTTGGACTGGATCACACAACAGGACATCCTCTCACAGGCAGCATGCGCTTACCTTAGTCATTGCTTTATTTTAATCCTCTTCCCCCAAGATGTACCCATTCTATTCTTTAAGAAAATTTTAGATGATTATAGAAGTGCTTGGCCATTTTATTTTATCCTCAAAGCAATCTGATAGTTCTAACAACAGCTCTATTGAGAGCAAATACAGTTTTAGGATTAAGTGACTAAACTAACTCATTGTTGCTACAATGTTGAGTTCTTTGCCTAGGAAAATAGTAACATTTTTTTTTCTTTTCTCGAAAAAGAAGAAACAAAACTAGTGTTCACCTACATATCAGATCTATCTATAAACCTATTAAACACTATGAACTTTCAATTTATAATAATAGAAGCCAGCCTTTATTAATGTCTAGTAAGGAAAAAAGGAAGAGGGTGATGATCAGAACAGAGAAGGCAGCAACCATCACTAACTATGCAGAGTAACTTCAGACTTTGAAAGGATACACATCTTTCATTTGTTCAATAGTCGGAGCTCGAATAATATCATTTATTCCAATAATATTCTCATGCCTGAAGCGCAGCAGGATCTTAATCTCTCTCAGAGTTCTCTGGCAGTATGTCTGATGCTCAAAAGGACTGATTTTCTTTATAGCAACTCGAACTTTGTTGACGTTATCATAGGCAGAACTAGAATAGAATCAGTAACATTAGTTATAAGGAATATTAAATTAATTCAAGTCAGAAAGCAAGAACATGAATTCAATTGAATATAGGGGTAGTGCATTTGTTTTACATTTATTTTTATCAAATGAAGAGAGGCAATAGTGGCACACATCTTTTAGTTTGATGGACAAAAACACTGTTGTTCTATCACTAGCCTATTTGGGTACCTACAGGCCACTAGCGTTCCCAGCTGGCTTAGAGCCTGCTCATTCTCGGGTACCTGAACAAAGAAAGGAGCATTCATCATCTTTATCAGCCCGTGGAACAAACAAGGTTGAGTCTTTTCTATATGCTATAATCAAGAAGTTTGAGAGAAAAAGTTCATCTGCAGTTAACCCATTCACTTTGGGGCACAGAAAAGCCTTCAGAAATCATCTTTCAAGCAGCAGAATTCCACACCCTATGCCTAACTCCTGCAAGTAATTCCAATTGCTGCAACCTTTGACTCCATCGAGCTACGCTGTCGGCACAGCTACAAAAGGGAAGGAGAATTTGTGAAAACACCTTTCCAAGCACAATTCCAAAGACAACAGAGGTTAAGAAGAGGAAGAATGTAGCAGAGGACACAGATGAAGCAACAGGAGAAGCAGATCAGCAAGGCCATGCGGTGATTGTGACCTGTGTTAATGAACACACTGGCTGCTACTCTTACAGTAATGGGGTTTCAGCTCAGAACAGCACTCCTTGCTATACCAATAAAGCAGTGTTTCTGTTCAAAATGCCTACGCGTTTATGAAGAATATCACAGCCTGAGCCTAGTAAAAAGGCTCAGTAAGACATACAGAGTTTTCTAAAATTTGGGCTCAGGTTATTATTTAGTAAAAACGTTATGAATCCTTACAAATTTTAGGATGTTTTCTATGGTCTTGCTTGTATTAATGACAAAGCATCCCACTATAATAACTTTTCTTTATATTAAAAATATATGGTAATTTAATAAATTAGAATTTAAGTGTGAGTAAATGGTTCTTGTTCCTTTCAAATTTCTTTTGCTCATTACTGCATTGCTTGGAAATTAACCATTTCTGTCAGTCTCAAGTATTTCATATAAAATATAAACATACTAGCCAAACAGACTTTACATTTCACCAATTTTCTATAATCGAGTCCCAGAACATTCTTTGATACCCTCTTAATTGGCCTCACTCTGCTGAAATAGACAGGTATCTGGTGACCAGGTAAAGCAGAATGAAATATGAAAATCCAGTTAGAAAAGGCAACCTAGAGGAAATTCAAATGCCTGGCCTTGTTGAGGTCCTTCTACCATCAAGCAGCTTAATGGTGTAACAGGGTGGTTTTGGGACAGTACTGCTACCACCGTATGCACAAGTGTTTAACATGCCTCACTTTCATTATTAAAAATGACATGGAATTTGTGCGGGTAGTAAGACCTTCATAGAGCACGTGCATACACAGTGACATCCTTTTTGCAGGATTTTTCTGCAGAATCGCTTTGACCTGTCAGCATCCATAGCTCAGGTCTATAACCACAGACAGACTGCACCATTTATTTGCCTCTACAAACACCCAGCTCAAATGCTCCACAGGCTGCTTTGAAATTCCACATGCTAAGCAAGTATTCATTACAACTGCTGCTGTTACATATGTATAGATACTGCATTAGCAGTTCATAAGTCCCAAAACAGATAATAACAAAGTGCCACAAGCGGAACTTGGCATAGCCTTCAAGAGTGCTTGTCTTCAGGAATTTTCTTAGTTAATCACCTGTGGTGTTTACAATATACCAGTAAGGTAAGTCACAAGCAGAAAACAAAACTAGAAATAATTCTGAAGAGTGAACAACCTGTATTTCGGAAAGAAATAAAAGAAACCAATGGACTATTTATCTTTATACACAAACCTCCTATCCTCTTCTTTGTATTGACTTTAGCATATTTTTCCTCCCCCAATGCAGAATCTTACTTCCTTTCCAAGTACTGGACAGCAGCAGCTATGCAGAGCAGAAAAAGGCAAAATGCCAATATTTACCAACTGATGCTGCTTAAATAAAAGCTCCTAATCTCTCACAGTATTTGATAAATCTCTAAGTTATTGCTTCTCAAGCAAACGTTGGCTATTGATGGAAAAATATGCATCTTTCCTAGTACAGATTCACTGAACTTGAGTCCATCCAGTAAATATACTAAGATTTGCTCTCTTGTAGCTGTTGCCCTTACAGTTCTTGAAGCATTTTCTTAGGAAAAGGGTTATGCTGTTATTTTAAAAAGGATGGGTAATTTTGCATTCAGATGGTTCAACTATGAAGCACATGATTCAGTGTGGAAAAAAGCTGACTATGTGCAGTAAAGATGCAATCAATTTCCTCTCCAGTGTACATTCTGCACACCCTCATTTGTCTGTTGGTATCAGAAGATCTCACCGCACTGATGCAGCCACGCATGCATTGCTGTTACCACTGCAAAGCCTCAGCTAAGGAGAGCAAAACCAAAATACGACCTAGTTGAAATATTAAAAGGGCTACTGGATTTATTTCTGCTGTCACAATTTCTGAAATATGAGTTTTTCTGTAACTTGATTAAATGTATGAAAGATTATCTCAATTTATATGAGCAAGAAGCTAATCATACAAGCAATGAGGTACACTTGCTTATGCATAGTATTTTAAATATCACGCATAACACAGGTACCAAGAGAACTTGTATTATAAAGTTAACACTATTTCATGTTCTCAGAGTCACAGCCCTCAAAACAAATATGGCTTTGAGCAAACTCTGTGACCCTTTAAAAAACAGTGCTTTTTCAATTTGACGTGTGCTATAGGAAACTGTGAAAGCTACAGAGTAGCCTGAACTTCAGCAGAACTGATGAGTCGTGTTCTCTCACATACATACTCTACAATCAGACACCTATTTGGCCTATGAAACTATCTAGCAATATCTGTTTCACTACCTAGGAAACACCATAAATCAATAACGGGGGGTCCTTCACAGCTCAGACTGCACCATTTCCCACACCTTTTCCCCATTCCTCACGATCTCCATCTACCATCAACACCAGATTTACCCACTACTCTCCAGAACTCTGCTGCAGAAAGATGCTGCTCATAAAGTGTCCATTTGTAGTATTTGCAAATGAAACAACTATAAAAAGTGCAAATCCAACCCCTTGATGCACTAACTCACTGCAGTTAATATAACAGCTTATCACTTGATGCAGGATTCATCTTGCTTAGCCTTAGCTAGAATTAGAGATCTAATTTTATGACTTATAATCACCTGTGCTCCCCCTACAGTCCAAAAGGAACAGCTCCACACATACATCCCAGCCACCACCCAGTACGCCCTAAATTTAGATTATTTGCATTCTGGAAGAGCTGCCCCAGTGTGCAGAGCCTAACCTCACTGTCTAGACTTCCAGCTTCCACTACATCTCACAATTGCTTATAATTTTACTGAGGCAGTTAACTGAGACTCCTTCTAAAGGCAAGAACCTCCTATTAGCTAGACTTTTTTTCAGAGAAGATAAAAATCTGTGAAGTGGGAGTAACAGTTCACATACTAACAACTTTTAGAGTGCAAATTTATAGCTTTTAGTTTCTAATCATTAACCACATGTACCAATCACTGCACAGAGAACTCTCCCTCTAGCAGCCTGTGTGTCATTCACATTATGATTAATCTAGTTCCTGACACTTTTAAGTATTCAGAAGGAAGGATTTATTTCCACCCCAGTGATGTGCAGCTTCACAAGCTGATGCAACCATTCAGCTGTGAGTGCTATTTATCTGTAATGTGATAAATTTAAATATAGATTTTGCAACTGCCCAACTCCAGTATACGCAACTTTATTCCTATTTCAAGCTGTGGTTACTATCTGGTGACAACCTGCAACAGCACTGTTATTTAGATACTTTTAAGACACCACGTGAAAATCAACACAACCCCTAGCAGTACAGTTTATCATTCCTAGCATTAAGTATCTTGTAAATATATAACAAAGTTTTCACTAAGTAAAACATCTTGCACAGCTGTACAAAACAAACAAATGAGCATTTATAACCACAGAGGTTGCGCCACGCAACTTTTAAAGGCAGTGTTTCATCCTTCTACTGCTCCAGTACCAACTTCCTTTTTAAAAGCCCAGGGTGGGGCTGCTTCCAGATGCCATGCCCAGAAAGTACCGCAGTATCTGTGCAGCCTGCAGAAAAGCACACACTAATTGCTCGGACCGACCTCTGACATGCAGCCCCTCTCCCATTAATTCCTTCTCCAGGAAGGAAAGCTTTTCACCAGGCAGATCGGGACGCGTGCCAAAGCTTAGCTCCATCTATCCACAATGGCTGCTGCATGTTCTTCCACCCATTGCTATTCTTCCCTTGTTCCATCTGGGAGCGGGGCTGGAACAAGTGAGCGCAGGCTGCAGCTGCCGGCAGGAGAGGAGCCAGCTCCCGGCCATGGCCACATCCCACAGAGCTGCTTCTTCACAGAACCGCAGAAAAACAACTGCCCCATTCTCAGTGCCCCCTTCTGCCATGCTGCGGGGCTCACCCCACCACGGGACCTTCTGCCAGCTCTTCCAGGATTATTCACCTTACGGCTGGGTCACAGCCTGCTCCCAGCACACACAGAGAAACACATAGTGCTACCGGCAACATCCTAATTACAGCTCGACATAAAAGACTGATGTGAAGTTTGGAAGGGATGTTCTATCAGTAGCTTCGTGTTGCTGTGGAAACAAGATTCCAAGGGCATATCCAGGGATAAGAATCTTTCTGAAATACTGAATAATTCTGTTTGCAACCAGGAGAGGAAAGGCAAAAATAATTCCCAGCAAACAAGGTGATCTATGAAGATCTTTAATCTTTTCCTTCACTCTACATTTAGCTCAATTGTGGACATTTCTACAACATGCTGACGTTTATCAAGTTACAATGCAATAGCTTAAACTTGTTTTTAAGACTGCTGTAAGAAAAACAACACAGTAATAAGCCACAGAACCATAACAGACTGGTCGCTACAGTCTTTGGGGGTGGGGGAAGGTGGTGTTATGGGTGCAGATTTGTGGAGGGGACTGTTTTGGTTTTTGTTTGTTGGGTTTGTTTTGGGTGAGGGTTTTTTATAATCAGATATCAACCCTTTCAGATTCTTCAGAATAATTAGTTTCTGGTTCCAGATGATTAAAATACAGCACGCAGCTACACTGCCTTACCAAAGAGAAAAGACTGGAAAAAGGATAAAAGTAGTCAGTTTCAGGTTTGAGGACATCCAGTAAGGTGTTGTGTTTATACCACAAAATATACTCTCTGTCCCCAACCGTAAACACCTATGGTTACTAGAAATATTTGTTACTTTGTTCCATTTGTTCATAATATTTTTGATCGTTTGGATGGAACCTTCCAAAGCATTACATTTTTAAACTATTTACTATGCACATAATAATGACTTAATAGTTTAATTCCATAGATCACTCCTAGTATTTTGAAAACAAAAAGCTCATCATGCAAAATGGAGTCTGTTAAATTAATGGCTTTTGCCAGCTCATAATCCTGGGTGTGGCAGAGCAGAAGACTTGTGTTTTGTGAGCACCAACTAAGCAGAACTATGAAGGGCAGCAATTCTAGAACTACACCTTAACTTTTGTATTAGAAAAACACTAGCTATTTCACCCAAGGTTCTGTATTTTTGGCTAAAGATGTCATTTAACTTCACGGTGTTCTGATCAATCTTAGTTGTTCAAAAAAACCAATCACTTCTCCCAATCTCTTCGAATATGTATTTTTCCTTGTATACCTTTAGCTGTGAAGCCCTGTGACTTCAAATCATCATATATGTCTACTCCGTGCCACTGCAGCTCAAGTTGGTCTTCAGAAAATAGACAACTCTTACTAAATTTTAGTATTTTTTCTACTTCTTGCCTTCCCACTTACCCTCCCCATTTTAGAGGTTTGCAAGTTCTCCACTGCCAGTGTTTCCTTTGATAGCATCTATGCCAATGTGAATATTCAGGCAAACTTCACTGTTAGGTTTAAAGGCCCTTTGGCTATCTGCAAAATAAACCCCTCATTCCAAACGCACCCAATTCTTTTGATAAGATATTATGATATTAAATATCACTATCTTTCTTCTCTCTGTATAAACTTAAATACAGCTCCTGGGGGAATCAATTTCAGGGTAAAATTGTAAGAGCTGAGCAACACCTGAGACAACCTAGGGCTCAGTGAACAGAAAGGAGCGGCTGTGGTTCTCTCTTCTTCTTGTGCCTGACAGCCCTGCCCCTTTCTCACTTTTTCGGTTGGAGCAGCAGCTTTCTTTGCGAGAGTTCAGAGAACTGAACAGCTCCAAGTCAAAGAAGCTCATGAACAGGAACAGTAAAGAAGTCTTTACCTGCGTATTCCTGTTCTCTTCCTGTGTCAGCACTGGCACTCACAGGGTTTTGCATCAGTCATATCAACTTACCACCTTTAAATTTTATTTTTTACAAAGTAACTTTTCAGCTAAATGAGTATTCCAACACAGCTAACTCTAGAGCTGCACAAGCAGCAGCACCAGAGCAGAGGAAGGAAAGACATGGCCCGAGGCAGGGAAGGGAAGGCTGCCCCTTCAGAAGCAGCACAGCATGGAAACCACAGCCTGCCTAGGCCCAACTGCCATGAAGGCTAAAGCTCCACACACGAGCCGATGAAACACTGACTTCCTCCTCCTCCTCCTCTTCTCACAGCTTCTCCAGAGGCAACACGCTGCCAGGGAGCCAGTAGCAGGAGGTCAGTTATGTGAGCAGTGTTACTGCAGGGCCTGGGACACAACCGCGGCAGAGCGGGCACCGTCCAAGTGCAGGGAACACGTCCCGCTCCAGGGAGAGGGGAGAGCGCTGCTGGAGAGCTGCCAGTCCCACCGGGGCTACAAATACCCCACTGGGCTCTACTCTTTTGTCTGATAAGATTCTAATTGACTTACATCCCAAATACTCCTCCTAAAGTCAGACTTAGAAAAAGGGAAAAACACAAGATTCAGACACTTACTGTATTTTCAGTAATTAGCTGATTTGATTCCACATGATATAAAACTTCAGAAGAGATAGCTCACAATATTTCACTCCAACAGAAAAGAAATAAATAACTGAACAAAATCATTCATTCATACTTAGAAGCAGAGGTTTTCCTAAACCTGTAGAAATATCATAGCAAACTGAAAACTCTCACAAAGCGCTAGAGAAAGCTCAGTGCCACCACCCACTCTGGCACGGTTAGTTCAGTATTCCACTTGCAAAACAAAACCAAAAGCCAAACCACCAGCACCGAGCTGCATCTCGCCACTACCAGAAGTCACTTCCCTTCAGTATCAGCAAACAAGGCAGTTTTTGCATGTCTTTTCCATCTTTTTAAAGAGACGAGCCAAGAGTAAACCTTAGCCCCTCGATATATTAAGAGCTTTGTTCAGGCAGCGTATCAGCAGTAAGACATGTTGGCTACTGCAACTAAAAGGAATATATTTAACAATTACGAAACACTTAGAAAAACTCAATATAAAAGTCAGCCTGAATGTCACTGAGGGTTCTCTGCACCATCCAAATCCCAATAAAATCGGGCAAATTCTGGACTGAAGCAGTTTGGGGAAGTATTGATTTGCCATGCTCAAATGACTTCAAGTTTCACTCAGGACACATCAGCAATATTTGGAGGAAAAAACTGACCTTCCTCCCAAACAAGTGAGAAGGTACTGCAAAGACAGCTGCTAATTTTAAGGAAAACTGCAAAATGAAGTAATTGCATATTATAAACTGTAAGCCTAATTGCAAGTTGCTGGTACTTAAAACATACCCACAACACAGAGGAATTACTTTCTACCATGTAACAAAAACTCTCATTTGCATTCTAATCACCACACAGTATTTGGGTATTTTATGAAAATTCTCTTAAAATACAAAGAAGAACTTCCAAGAGGAGAGATCGTCCCTTAACAGAACTCAGGTTGTTGTGATCTTAGGTACTGCTAAACAAGATAGATAAGTAAAAACACATGCGCAACTCCACTGAAAATAGGACTGTCACAAAGATTCTGCCAAAATCTAAGAGGATGGTATTTCTACTAAATATGTGTATGCGGCTTTCTACAAGCCATATATACATACATACACACACAGAGAAATCAGTATTTCGCCCCCCGGGGTGCTCTGAAAGAGGGACCAACCTCGGGCCTGCTGAGGGAGTACCAGAAACCTCCGCTTGCCCAGCCATCTACCAACATCTCATCAAATAACCCCATCACAATTAATGACATTGATTGCTGCTTGGACCTTACTCATCTGCCTGGTCAAAGCTGGTAACGCCTATTTGGCTTTTAACCTACCTTGCAAATAGATCAGTTTGTGAATAGCTTCTTTCTATGTCCAAAAGTTGTAATACAACAAAGGAAAATAGCTCCCTTCTGAAAAGGAGATGCATTTACCAGCAAACAACTCTTTCTAATAACTCACCTAACAGTTCAGAGAACCTGGGTTTGACATACATAAATCATCTGAAACAAACTACACTTTGCTGCATTTCACATATACTATTAATTTACCTTACAATACAGTAAAAGTTATATTCTAAAATATATTTATAGCTTCATACGCTTCATTTGAGTGATTCAGACATAAAAATCAAATACAACTGAAATAACTTAATAAAATACTGTAGAATTTGGAGGTTTTTTCAGACATTATTTGAAAAGTTCCTAAAATATCTCACTTTAAGAGCAAGTAAAAGTATTTTCTAGACTGGCAGAGCAACACCAAACTTCCCCCATTGGCAGCAGCCGCTCACAGGGATGAAGGCTAACCACGGACCAGGCTGCGTTCTCAGCCAGCAGGGCAAAGGAAGAGAGAGGCCACATCTGGAATACTGTGTCCAGTCTTCCTCTGTCCCAGTACTGGAGCAAGTCCAGCAGAAAACCATTAGGATACACAGGGCGCTGAAGGACATGACATAGAAGGAAAAAAAAACGAGGAAACTGGGTTTGTATAGGCTAGAAGGGGAAAAAAGTAAAGAGAGTGTGAGGAATGGATCTAATTGCTGGTTTAAGTCTCATAGAGGGGGATTACAGATAAAACTGATCCAGACTCTTCTCAGAGGTAAGAAGTAAAAGGGACAAGAGGCGATGGTCCCAAGTTGCATCAAGGGAAACTCTCATGTTTCTAAGGGCAAAAGTTTCATGGGGCAGTTGGTTAAACACTAGAACCAGAGGCTGCCCAGAGATGTGGAATCTCTGTCCCTGGGGATTTTGGAAATACTGAGTGGACAAGTTGAGCAACTTGATCTAATTTTGACATCAGCCCTGCTTTGAGTAGGAGGTTGGACTACATGACCTCAGGAAGGCTCTCTCAACAGACATTATTCCCTGAAATATTCCACAGCAAGATGTCATAAAACATTTCTGTAAAATATCAAATGGATCAGTTAATTTAATGTCTAAATCACAGCTGAAAGCTATGACAAATCAGCAACATAAAAAGCATTACAAAAATTACTATGTTGGCGAAGTATTAAGCTGTACAGCTACTCAGTTGGTTTTAGCTCTTCTCTGGGCCATAGATCCCACTCCTAAACAAGGAGCTCACTGAACTAACAGAGCCTGGTGTCCTGCAAATACACATTTCTGGTCTCGAGAGTACCAGTAAATCCATCCGTGAAACTGAGGCATCTGTCATGTCTCTTTCGGGGAATCTGACTTCTCATATGTGACCTCCTGATGCAGTCACCTCCTCAGTGGAGCAGCACACAGGATCTCCTCACTCTAGCAAAATACCTATTTTTAAGAAATTTGCAGAAACTTTCCACCTTTAAGACTTCTGTCTGTCAGATTTGATGGAAGGCAGGCAACAGGTTCAAGAGCTGTACGTAGGGGCACAGGAGACAGACTGATGCAATGATATACAGATACCGTGAACACAAAAGCCTTATTTCCTTAATAAGGCATGCTTTAAAAAAATAACACAAGTTATCTCTATCTGTTTCCATGGGCTAGATCAGGCTATGTTAAGAAAATGCGTATTTATTTATAGAATGCACATGTCCCTGAGCCGCACACTTTACCTCTTAAGCTAGTATCCCATTCCTTTGGGCAGAGAGGAGAGGTTGGTATTTCTCATCTCCCATCAATCTCAAAGACAGCTCCAGTGGGAGCTGGGCGTGCTGCTGTCCCGGCCCAGTGCCTGCCGCACAGCTTGCCCACCACTCACCACATCACAGGGAGAGCGGCAAAAGCAGCTCCACCAGCTCCTTTCGTGTTCCTGCCTCATGTTAAGCAAGTGCTACAAGGGTGAGTGACTGAAGGGAAGCGCTTACCTCAGCCTTCTCCCCGGGGGAAGAAGCTGATAACCAGCCACCAATTACACTCCCTAATTCTCTGCTCTGATCCCTGCACTGAGGAGGACCTGTCGGGGTTGGGTAACTTCTATCAGCTCCCTGTTTTCCTTATCATACAGACCAGAACATGGTGATTGCTAGGTACTGGCACCCAGACCCAACCTGTGCACACATGAACAGGGACAGGAATCTCTACACTCGCTCTATCAATACAGGGTGCTCTCTCCAGATCAACGCAACAGATAACAGAAGAAAACATTATAGGCTGTTTCTCATCTTTGCCACTAAGCAGTCCACCCCAGATCACCAACCTGACCCTCACAGAGGGATGCAAACGCTACCTTTTTGTGCAACGTTGGACTGTCTCAAAAGAAAATATTATGCAGCCATTGATCCTATCAAGTTTTCTATTTTCATCTTCTAATATAAAACATCTACACCTTGCAGATCATTCTACTTCAGATTTTTTTTTTCCTGTTTCAAGCCTCTTCACGCATATACTTCTCAGATTTCATTTTAAATGATCTATCCTGTAAAAGCAGGGCTCTTCCTTGAGACAGCAGAAAGGAACAGAGCTTCAGAAAAACTACTGCCTAATGTGCTAAATACTCTTTTCAGTATTACGTTATCATTCATCTCTTGACTACCTTAACTTCCAATATCACTCTTCTATAGCACATCAGGAACACAGAGATGTCTTTGTAACAACCCAGTCAAATTCAGGCCAAGAAATGCAAGATTTGAGCTTCAAGATTTCCTTCCAACTGCATTCATGTTTATTATTTATATGCAGTTATTTGCAGCAATGATAATATTTCAGGTAAGCCCAATGACAAAAAGGACTTCCAAAACCCAAAATATCCCTATCACACTCCTATTCACCATTTTTTTCCAAAAATGACTTGTTTTAAACTGTCTAATGATCATCCTTGCCAAATTACCACTGACCAACTGGACGAAGAGCAATTCACATCAGAAATTTAAAGCTCAACACAATCATGTTTTTATCCCTGTTTTAATCCGTTTAAGGTACAGCCTGTTAACAGGTTGATTTTGGTTTCTTTTTTTTTTTTTTTTTTTTTTGCAAAACAGAGGAAAACAAACAAAAAAACCTACACACATTTGGGAAGGAGGAGACAATCTCAAAAACCTTTCATGCTTTTTTGTGTCTGAAAGGTAGTTCTGAAACTTCAGACTTGGTCTGAAGGTCAGTCCCAGCTGACTCTGAGGTCGACAATCCCCTATCACTGAAAAAAGAGAAAGTCACATAAAGAACTTCACACCAAAGCCCCTCAAAACAACTCTTCAGCAAAAGAGAAGAGGAAGAAAAAATAATAAACACAACATTTGCATACATTTGGATAAATTAATTCAGAGTAATAAACATGACTGTATGACTAGATTGCTCAAAGACTGTCCTGCAGTCCTATAAAGTGCTGAGGATTTTGGCTAAAATTCTCTTTGCACTGTGGTTTTACAGGCAGAAATACTGAAAACAAAAAACTAGGTTAGAAGGGGCCACTGACATGGATATTCACTTATTAACCACTGCAACCCCAGCAACAAAACTGCCGAGAAAGACACAAGTCTGTATCAAAGGATGAACATTTCTGGCAGTTTAACAGGAGGACATTAAGATGGGAGTTTGCCTGATAACATGCTTTTTCTGCTTACTAAGCTGAGAAAGTGCAACCACAACAGAGCCGTAAATATACTGCTCTGTTTAGTTTATTTTTACTCAAAACCTGATTATGTTAACAACGACTGCACTAGGGAAAAGAGTTAAATGCCTGTACGGGTTTTCAGATCCAGATGAGAGAACATTCGCGTAGAGTCTATTCAGACATCATCTTCCCCTATTTCCTGTGCTGTTATTCCATGTTGTGATCAATATTTCTCAAACGTTATTCTCTCTGCTGCAAAATCAAAATGGAAGACTGATGGTAAGAGCACTATCCTAAGAATACTCCATTTGCCCTTTTATTCAGTAATATAATTAAAAGAATTGTATTGTTTTCATCTCCCTAATCCAGAGATACCAGAATTATGATAAATAAGGAAGAGAGTGATGGATTTTAAGAGTTAAGTCACATGTTTTCTGTGTAATGAGCCTTATGGCACAGTGCACTTGTAAATAACTAGCAACTCCCAAGTCGTACACATTAGCTGTGGGTCTAAAACAAAACCATCAGAGCCTTCTCTGCTTCCCTTCATTAAAGCGTACAAATTGAAATGGATTTTGCAGTTGCGGGAAACATCTTCATCTGCACACTCATAGCTTGCCCTCTACCCCGCCCCCCAAGGGAGAAGCTTCTGCAGATCCTCACTGCATTAGCAATCAAAGCATGATAAGAAACATGTAGTATTGAACTGCATATCCCTGCATATCCTTTGATTGATAAGTAATCTTATTTAATCGGAGTAGCTTGTATGTTAGGCACTACAATATGTTACAGTTGCTATGGCATTTAACTACAAGTGCATCCAACACTCACCTTACCGAGTATGCAATATAAACTGAGACTTTGTTCCCTGTCATTTCACACCCAACTTCACATAAATAATTTTAGAGTAAAAAACACAGGAGTCAAGTGCGTATTTCGACTGAACTGGAGATGTGGATTTTTTGTTAGTAATTTTGTATAGCATTCATAGCAGACACAATGTATTAGAATAAGTTTTAAAATAAAAGATAACCTTATACAGCTTTGGAGGATAAACAGTTTCAGTACAGAACTTAATGACATACCATTTGGAGGGGCAGAAAGTGGCCCCGTTTCCCTGTATCTGGTCCCTAGCACAGTGATGCCAAAAAAGGGCATCAACTGCCATCGTACTGCTTCTTGTAATCTCTGATCTGTGGCGAAATACTTCAGCTTTAACATGTTGTCTGTTAAAAACCCTGTTGATATGAACTGGACAATACCCAGCATACACGTTAGAAGTACTATTCCCAAGAAACTTCCTAAATCAGAGTGCAAGTGTAAACCAGTGCAGCCCGTACCGAGGTTATCTGCCCTTGTTTACTTGCCCTAGCTCAGATGATAAAGTCCACCATAATAAAATACAGCTCGTACCATAAGCTACATTAACAAGTTTTGGACTGGATATATTGCTGTGATTTCTAACACTAAAACAGTAATAAAGATATTTTTACACTGTAAACAGGACTTCTGATTTACATTTTGAAGGTTCTTCCCACAGCAAAAAAGCGAAGGCTGCAGCTCGAAACTTCGTAAGAGAAGCTCATCTCCCAGCTAAGTTCAGGCCCAGATGAAAGCTTCCACCCTGAAATGCAGGATGACTTCATCTTAACAGGCCAGCACAATTCAGTGACTGTACGCAAAAACCTACAGCTATAAAAATCTGTAACATACAGCTGAAGGCTGTGAAGAGCCTTTGCTGAGAAATGCACTAGTTTACAAAAGATGAAGCGTCAGAGAGAGAAACGAATGCTGATAAAGCTTTCATGAAGTCATAGCCTGTAAATCTCATTTAGTACCTCCGGTCAAAAAACATGCTGAAGAAAAACAGAGGCAGTGTTAGAAGAAAGTTGACAAAACGATACAAAAAAGTTTTTCATCTGCATCCCTTAAATTGTTTCAGAAGTAAGTTTTTTTCTTTTTTAATCTGTTTTACTATTAGAAGACAGAATAAGAAATCTTAAGCAAGGTCACTGAGCATGTCAGATTTATAACCCAGTCACTAGATACACCATCACAGAGCATCATCCCAACTCATTTAGATTGCTAAAAAACCCCACCTCACACTCTCGATCCGCATACTTTACACTTTCGGTATTTTGCAGTTTATTCACCTTGCTCTTTTAAGACTGGTATTAACCGAAGCAAACACACACGATCGCTTTCTAGAGAGACCTAGTACAAATAGCCAAGAGCTAGAACGGCTGAGAACCTTCCCCTGCACACGCGTTAATTTACACACCAATCTGGCAGGCTATGCAGCAAACAGCACGCCCTAAGAAAAGCCAGGTAGGGGCAGCAATTCGGATGCACAGATTCACTTTTTTTATCAACTGTGACCCCGAGGACATGCAGCCAAAGGAGCCTTCGCAGGGGCACAAAGAAAGACGTGGAGCTGCCAGCAGGATTTTACGACCTTTTCCCCTCTCTGAACGCCTGCAATCACACTACAGACGGAGAAAATAAAGAGAGCAACCAACTCCAGAGGCAGGGATAAAAAAATATTCGAGAAAATAAGCGCAGGACTGAAAGGAAACGAGACGTTCAGCTGCACCCACCGAGGGAGGAAATTTGGGGGGGCGCGGGGGGGGGGCGGCAGGGAGGGAGGGGAAGGGCGATGCCGGAGGGACAATTCGGGAGTACGGAGGGAAGCACAGAGAGAGGCAGAGATGCTGGAGCCCCAACCTCCCCTCCCCCGAGAGCAAGGCCTGGGCCTCTCCCCCCTGCAAGGGCGGGCCGGAGCCCGGGGCCGGGCCGCGGGGCGGCTGCGGCCGGGCAGGGCGGCGGGAGGGAGGGAGGGAGCGGTCGAGGGCGCTGCCCCGGCGGGCCCAGCAGCCGCACTCACCACACCATGCCGTAGGCCCCCTCGCCGATGTAGGACAGGTTGGTGTAGCGCGGCCCCACGTCGAACACTTGGCCCCGCACCATCTCCGGGCCCCCGGCGCTGGCAGAGCCGCCCGCGGCCCCGGCCCCCGACACCGCCGCCATGTTGTCCGTGCCGGGAACCGCGGTGAGTGGGTGCGGGGGGGGGGGCGGAGGCGGGGGAGGAGGCGGGCGGGGGGCGCGGGGGAGGGCGCGGGAGGGAGGAAGCGAGGCGCCGCCCGCTCGGCCGCGCTCCGGAGCCGCCGCCGGCCCAGGCCCCTCAGCGCCGTGCCCGCTCTGAGGAGACGCCGCCGGCCGCGCGCGTGCGCATGGGCCCGGGCGGGGGGAGGGGAGGAGGGGCGGGGGGAGGGGAGGAGGGGCGGGGGCTCTCGCGGAGGGAGCGGCGCGGGGGGGGGCGGGGCAGGGGGCGGGGCCGGGGACTGCGGTAACCGCAGCCGCTGGGGAGGGGGCGCGGCGCGCGGGTCACGTGGTGGGCGTGGCGGTGCTGCGGGCGCGCGGCCGCTCGGCGCCATTAGAGGCGTCAGGTGGTGGTGGCGGCGGCAGGAAATGGCCGGGCCCGGGGTGGGCCTAGGGTGTGCCCGGTGGGTCCCGGGCCTCAGCCCTCCCACCGACCGACCGCCTGCCGGGAGGCCGCGGGATTGGCCCTGCGCGCGTGGTGCCCAGCCAGCCCCGGGCGGAGAGCCGCCAGCCGCAGCCCCTGCCGGGCCGTGTGAGGGCGGAGGGCCCGGTGGGTGCCGGCCTGAGGGACGGCTGGGCCCGGTGGTGTCCTCCAGCGCCGGGTCACTGCACGGGAACGCCAATTACTGTAGCAAGGGCAAGTTTAGTTCTGACGTTGCCCAACTCCAATTTCGCAACCTCTGGTTAGCATATTGTTTTTATACGGAGTTGTATTTTCCTGTCGGTTGTTTCCCCTGTGAGTGTAAATAAACCGGAGGCGGCTCTGAGGGGAGGTGGGGGTGGGGCGATGGCCGGTCCCTGCCGCGGTCCCCGCCAGCAGCAGTGTGTGTCTCTGCTGTGCCCTGCAAGGCTCCCTTCTCCCAAAATAGCTGTTGCTCCATGTGGAAGTTTGCAGAAGTTATGCACGAGGATCTTAACACCACTTTTGATGATTTGTTTCTGCAATTCTCTAATGATGTTGACAAAAAGTATTAACCCCAATCTGAAATCCTGCCACTTGCTTTAACCACTATTGCCACAGCTGCTTGAGGCGTGCTTTATCTTCTGTTCCTTTGAAATTTCGTTCAAATATGTATCTTTATATATCTTGGCATGCAACTGCCCACTCTGCCAGTTGACCCCAGTGTGGAATCGCCCAGTTACCCCTTGACTATCAAGCCTTTTTTCTTCCAAGTAGTTCCTAATTGTGCGTTCCCATCTGACCGCTGAGCTGGGAGCTGTGACGTGACCATCCCCTTGCTCTTGGGTTCTCACCCCATGGACTTTGCCCTCTTCTTTCTTCCATCTCTTGGCTCCGCTCTCTCTGTTGACACTCTCACTGCAGAGGTCTCTGCCCATTATCCTGGTGGGTCTGCCTTGAGGGTGTCCCCTTGATGGTCTCCTGCTTCCTTCTCCCACCTGCTGGGGGGGGTCCTCTCTGGCATCCCACCCCCCATCACCACCTGCTGCCAGCGGCATCTGTGTCCCAGCAGTCTCTGGTGAAGTGGGAGCGTCCCCAGTTGGGGAGCACAGCCGGGTCCCCGGCACAGACTGACCTGTCAGGGCCTGGCCCCTTGCGTGGGGTGAGCGCTGTCGTGGGGGGCCAGCGTGATCTAATTAACAGCTCTCTGTATTTAACAGACATTCGACTATACAGTTTGGGGTTTTTATGTATTTGAGTGGGATAATGCTTCTGATGTGTTTATTTTTACTTGAATATAATGCTTTCCTTTCCATGATGTGTTCTGCACTTTAGAAACACAGCATTATTTTTCTCTGGAATTTTAGACAGCAGTAAATGTGAATAAATGTTTAAATTTTCTGAAACCAAGTAAAATATTATTTAAAAGGTTTTCTTAACTCTAAAAATGAAATTATGCTTATAGTTCTGATTACATACATAAATAAATCTGTTATCCACAAGTGCAAAACAAATGATTATAGAGAACCTAGCTTAAACACAACATGTCATGGCAAATTTAATTAAAAATTGGCATGTATCTAGATTATTTTCTACCTTCACCAGGACGTGTGTGATCAGAAAGGAAACCAACCAGGCAGACCAGGAAATTGTGGAAAGGCTGTCAGCTCCTTCGAGTGCTGTGTTCAAATATACGTCTAATCCAATTAAACCCAAACAAGCGGTCAGGAGGCTATGGCACGCTTCCCCAGCCGCTTCTGCCGTGACAGAGCTTCCTGCATCTATTTCCATGAAGCGCTGCGGTTACAGACGGGCCGAGCAGGCAGAACCCTTCCCACTGCCTTTCAGCCTCTTTAAATACACAGCCATTACCTGCACTTAACGGCGGGGCTTTTACCTTAACACTGTGACATTAAAACCTCGATTCTGGAAAGAACACAAATGTCTTTCAAGAAAATTATTAGCTCCATGATCAAAATAAAAGGGTATGTTGGGGGGGAAGAGGTGATACTGCCTAAAAAATGATAGCAGGTAATAAAAAGCTTTTATTTCAAACAGAAATCGCCGCTAAGAAGAGTTTGTCCGACCAGAGCACGGTGTCTCCAGATGAGCTGCACCAGGAGGTGGCTGAGCCCTGCGACCGGGCAGCGTAAACGTGCCACGGACCCCACTGTCCCCATCTCCCCACCGGTCCAGGGTCACGGGGGTGAGTTCATCCTTCATGAGGGGCTAGAGAGTCTCCTCTGTTACACATTCTTGCTTTACCCGTTAACCCCCTGTTCTGTAGGTCTCTGGGAAAGCACACACCGTCCTGTGGGAGCCCCATGAGCCTTGGACACCGCGTTATGAGGTATGGGCACAGGACAAGCCCCGAGCCGCTGCCCAACAGGGGTTGTGAGGAGTTTTGTGGTTTTGTGCTGATTTAAAACCAAGGCTACATCTCCCCAAATCATCATTATTGCATTAGTTGTGTCATTTGCCCAGGGAGGCTGCAGACGTAGGTCTGCAGTAGCCGCTGGAGGAGTTGGCATTTGCTTTCCAAGCGCCTCAGCATGACCCCCATCCTCCCCAGCAAAGCCCAGGCCTGAAGTACATGAAATAATTTTCCCAGCATTAGTTAAAAAGACCTCAAGTCTCTGTGCGGGGGTGATGAGAGAGTGAAACAAGACATGTAAGATGTTTTATAAAGATATATTTTAACTTCTAAGGCACTCAGGAACCATGGTGATGAATGTGACACAAACCGAAATTGCTTAGATCTGAGCTCTGATCCACGGGGAGCTCTCCCAGGATTCATGAAGAGCCTCAGACACCAATAACTGCCTGGGCTGGGTTTCGCTGGTGACACACTGCTGTGGTCCAAGACACCCACTGCCAGTTAAATGTCGGCCACTGCTCTGACAGCGTAAGGTGACCCCAGCGAAAGTGAGGATTCCTGCATAGTCTTGTGCCTTTAAGAAGTTAAAAACAGTCTCTCACCCAAAGTGTTGGGCAACTGACACCAAAACAAATTTACTTCCCCCCCACCCCAGTGTTTCCTTTTTTCCCCCAGTCAGGTTCAGACCGACTTTGCAGGAAGCCCTCGGTGGTGTATACACCGTGGAGTTAAGCCCAGCAAACAGATTGCTGTGTTTGTTTTGTGCATGCCAAGGGGAGCACAAAAGATCATTAATCACAGAACTAAACTGCCAGTAATGACCTTGATCTTGCACTAGGCACTGTTCCCTCAGAGTCTGTCACTGTATTGTTGTTATTATCCCGTATTATCTGTCATGCTCTCGTTAGATTTGCTGGCCACACATACAGTTTGAAAACACAGTTGCAATTTCAAGCCATTTTCATGTTCCTTAGTTTCATACAACTAGTTTACATTTATACTCTAAATATTTTAAAAGGGGTCCATTTTGCAGCAACCTTAAAAGGTTATTATAGAATTCTAACAATTTTAATTAATATACTGACATTTTGTTGCTGTCTGTATAAAATTAGCTTGCTTTTATTTCTGAGCTGCAGTAGCAGCAGTATCCAGGCACTGTCCTGCACTCCAGTAATGGAAATTTCCCAGCCTCAGAGCACACTCTGTCTCAGTCAGCTGCAATAAAACTGAGTGATTTCAATATTGGTGTGTGCTTTACTTGTCCCCGGTTATCTGGAGCTGGTATCTCCCCAAAACCAGCTACTCCTCATGAGCTTGCTCCGTCTTGCCCAAGACCTAAAACTCAGTAAACAAGCTCTGGATGATAAGAGAACTGAACCACCAGATAAAAGGTTATTTTTTTGCTGGGCTGATAAAAGCCCCATGCGGATGGTCAGCGTTCACATAGAAGCTTATAGTGACCCGTGGGGACACCACTGCAGTCCCGGTATGGCCCCACTGTCGCCTTGTGCCCAAGCTTTACACACTGGAAGGCTATTAAGGTTTTACAAAACGCCAGTGATACTGTTGATTGCTAGGAAAATAAAAGAAAATACAAAAAAGGAGATAAGATTATTACAAACGATAAGATTATTACAAAACCTCCCCAGTCTAATGATTTACAAATACTAAAATATGCAGTCTGTTTCCCCCACTTGTCCTCAGCTCAGCTGC
The DNA here is from genome assembly GCA_003697955.1 of Calidris pygmaea. Classification (NCBI taxonomy): domain Eukaryota; kingdom Metazoa; phylum Chordata; class Aves; order Charadriiformes; family Scolopacidae; genus Calidris; species Calidris pygmaea. Next base: position 555,714 of record QJSC01014800.1, on the reverse strand, counting down.
AGCCGGGACAAGTGACGCCTCCAACAGAGGCAGGAGTCAAAGAACGTAGGAACAGGATTATCAGGGGCTTATGTTGCCCAGATATTGCAGAAACTCTGGTTTTAATACTTCTCATAGCTAAAAATTTAGGGAGTGTTTGTGCTGAGGAGGTTAGTTGTGAAGGCAGAGAAGAAAGGATGATGAAGGAAAGAATCAAAGACACTGCAGAGGTGGAGAAGAGCTAAAATGGACAATGAACAGCCAGTGGGATGAGCCCCGGGGACAGCGGGGCTGGAGGGGTCATGCCAGACCCCAGTGCCTTGTTTTGTGCCACCCACAGGACCCGGTTCAGGGGACAGTGCCAGACCCTCTGCCGAGAGACTGGCCTTCACGGGACACCGTTGTCACCTGGGCAACATTCATCGCAGATAACGGTGCAGCCAATGGTTTTGTGATGGCACAGGTACAGCTCCTTGTCTCCTGTTGTTACGTTTAGCCTGAGCGATGGGCAGTGGCTGAGCAGAACCAAGCGACAGGGAGCAGGACTCTAATGGCAGCCTGAGATGTTCCTGTAAGAGTCACCAGGTTCAAAGCTCGGCCAGCACTAAAGGACCACCACCAGCCCAGCCTTGAGCGAGCCGGCAGCCATGGCAGTTATCCCCAGTCTGAGGTTCCCCACACAAACGGCCATCCCTGACTCTCCTGTTGCCAGCCCTGGCAGGGAACAAGCCCGGGCTGGGGGCCTCCTCTCCCTCACTGGCCAGGCCCTGACCTCGCTGAGGCTGAAGGACGGAGGCAGAAGAGGGACAGCCACGTCCTCAGCGGAGACACCTCAGGCACCTGCAGAGAAGCAGTGCCTTCACTCTCTGGGCTGCACCCAAGGGAAGGAGGGGTCAGGCCCTTCTCCTGAGAGCCCAGAGTCTGCATGGCATCTTGTAGTGGATATTAGTTAAATTACAGACATCTGTTTCTACATTCCGAAATTGATGAATCATCATTCATTTTTAAGACAGCCATTTCTGGTGCAGTTTTGTGTACCTGCAGCAGCAGGAGCTGCGCGGAGGAGAGGTGTCCTGGAGGAAGTGGTGTCCCGGCGCTTTGAGAAGAGGAGCCAAGTGCTGGAATCCGCGTTGTGTTACCAGGGCTGTGCAATTCCTCCCTGCGCTTCCTGTATGCCACCAGAGACAGCTTTCACCACATCGTACAACTTTCAAGTCTTTATTAGTAAACACTCCTAGAGAAAAAAAATATCCAAATATACAACCGCCTGTGGCATCTGCCATTGTAAACAAAATAAGGTTTTCATTATATATATGAGGGGACTCTGTGCAAGAGAAGCAGATTTTGAGGGTCCCGTCCACCTCCTGCTGAAGCCCACGTTTCAGCTCTCATTAGGTCATTGGACCCCTGCTGGATGAATTTTTCTTATATGTAAATATCAAGATGTTTGAATGAGCAAATGTAATTTTTACTATCAGCATTTGTCATTTTTGTAAACAATGTGGGTACACAGAGAACAAACATCTGCAGAATTACAGCACAGAGCCTTAGACAAAAATGGTGAAAGACAGATTTGCTTCTAACACCGCTAATCCGGGAGCGTTGAGGCACCTAATCACAGACACAGACCCTGCAGATGTTCAGCGTGGCGCTGGCTCACTGTGTGGCCTTTCCCACTTGACAGCTCTCCTGTCTCAATTAATTCTGCTGGATAAATTAACCAAGCCTGAGAAGGCAGCGCTGGGGAGCAGGAGGCTGCAGGTTCTTCAGCACCAGCAACCTTCTCGGTGGGATTCGCACCCCAGCGGATAAGATCTCGGCAAGGAAATACAAATTATTGAGTCTGATTCAGGATGTTCTTGTGATCAGGGGCAGGACCTGGTCTGCAGCTGAGGGGCACCGGGAGGTGCCGAGGAGGGAATTCAAGGTTTGTGCCAACTCTGCAGGGGATAAGCCTTTTGGTAGGGAAGGACACAGCTAACGCAGAGACAGCCCGCGTCTCGCAGCACCCACCGCAGAAGGGGCTGGTGAAACTCAGCACAAAGTTTAACGCTTATCTGTGAGTTCAGGGTTTCTGGGGCAGACAGGAAGATACGAGCTGCCGGTCCCTGTGGTCACTCTTCTGCACAGGAACTCTAGATGAGCAACGACTGTATTCAATTCTGCTTCTTTAAATGGCTGTAACGCTCTCAACTCTGCCATGAGGCTGTTAGCAGTTAGACCAGGGGAAAGATCAAACTTCAGAAAGATGTTCCCTCCAGCCACCAGCACTAGATCTAGCTAAATTGAATTAATAACTACATTTGTGGCTTTTTGGATTTGGAAAGTTTTAACAATGGGGAAATTATCTGCCTCGCATTATTGTTGTCTTACCTTCCATACGGCAGTTATTACTCCAGAAACTCGGAGCCGAATGGTCAGAAATGCCATTTATAACTGCAATACATCCACTGTAATCAACCGCTACATTTATCTCTCTACGTTACCGAGTCTCTGGGTTTTGTACAGGAGACACAAAATTGTCGTGAGCATCTATCACCATCCTGCATCTCATCTGACGTTTCGGTATGATGTCTCGTTTCCCACTAATACTGACAGAGCTGAACTGAATCCCTGGCCTGGAAATCCTGAGAGAAAGACCAACAGCAATGAAAAGTGCTTTTCACTATTACAATAAAGGCTGCTTTAAAAACAAACAAACAAACAAAAACACCAAAAAAACCCCCCAAGAGCAAGAACACTTCTCTTTTTGAAGGATATGGAAAAGCATCCGAAATATCTGTAGGATGATGCTTTGCATCCAGTGTTTGAGGTACCATTAAGGGCAGCAGGGTAAGGTGAAATGATTGTGCTCTACCTTGACTGTGGTATGGAGATGTGGGGGGGTATTTAATTGTTATTCAGCTACAAGTTGCCTGGATATATAAGTCTGGAAGTGCACATGCTGCAGTGAGAATGAGTGTTTATTAGCACTGTAGCTGTGCTGGCCTTTCCCGCAGGGAGGCAAAATCCCCCCACCTATAGAAAATGGATCAAAAGGGGAAGTGTCCCACTCTCACGTCCCATTGACCTCGGTGAAGTGCAGCTGGGTAAATGCCAATATACAGATACATTTCCATCACAAACCCCAAACAGCTTTTACTGCTCCTTGTCGCAGATAGTAAGAATGCAGGATCTGTGCTCTTATCAAATCCCAGTTTGGAGAAACGTGTACCTAAGTAAGGGACACAAACAGGACTCCTCCTTCAGGGACAGCTACAGGAGAACAAACCCTTTAAAAGCCAGATCAGGAAGATGGGACCATTGCCCCACATTCAGGCATTTTCCTGGTGCTTGTGGCAGCCACCTTCTGTGGTGGCTCTGAAAGTGTCCTCTTTCCTCCCTGGTTCCTCTTCCTCCCCACTCGCCCATGGCAGCATCCTCCTGGGCTCCTGCACCCTGGTCCGTTCCCTCCGCTGTCTGAGGATGCCCTCTCTCCCCCCTCGGGCTGCCTGCACCTCGTGCCACCCGGGAGGAGAACTGGCAGGTTCGGGGCAGAACAGCAGCAAAGTGTTCCCGAGCACACCCCAAATCCTCCAAAACCCTGCCATTCATACTTCTCATTGCAGTCCCAGGCTCCATTCTCACAGTACTTAACTCTCCTCCTTTCCTGGGCTGGTATATTTTTTGCTGAATTCATCTTTTTACAGTTTATTGAGCTGCACGAGCTCAAGGGGCTGGCAAGCCCCAGACCTGCACAAAGAGGCAGCAGGGCCGGCAGCAGAAGTGTCCTTTTTTATCGTGGCAGTCCATGAGGTCTGGCTCCGCTGCCACGCAGTATCACTCCCTAAATCCAGCTTTGTCTGTCGAACAGGGAGGTTTGACTACGCTGCTGAGAAGCTTCAGACTCTTCTCTTGCCTTTGCCATCCTTTGCTGCACTTTGTTCTGGAAAAATGCAGGACAAAAATAGTCACAAGGGCAGTGTCTCCCTCGCACAGACGGCAGGAGCCGGGCAGACGGAGGCAGGAGCCTTCCTCGGGAGGAGCGCCCGGCACAGCGCCCGGCACACCCCGGGGACACGCGTCTCACGCACCCAAACACCCCGGATCCTGCAGCCCTGCCCCTCGGTGCTGGTCTCTCCCCAGCACCAAACCAGTCACCGCCGCGCTGGAGGGGACTCTCTGTGCAGCGGCAGCGAGGATCGGAGGCAGTCCCGCTGTGAAGGACTCAAAAAGTAGAAGTATCTCGCTGTGTTTGTTTTGTGATGTGGTCCCATCATTTACACTGCTGAATTAACAAAAATAACAAGACAGAAGCTTTCCAAGTGGGATCCATTGCTGACTGTCCTTCGCTGCTCTATTCTTACTCCACTTACACCAGGAAGAGCACATTATCTGATAAATCAAGACATGAGAAGCAAATAAAGGCCTTTATATTGTAAGGATAAAAAAACCTTTCTAGAAATACCGTAGGAACATTCACATCCTCTGTTTCTGTCTTTTATGAAAGGCAAGCTGTGTCTTATCATCAAGGAAAAAGTAAACAAACGTAATTTAATCAGTTCTGTCTTTCGGTGATTTGCATCAGCAAGAATAAAAGACAAAGGCAGAATGGAAAACAGCAGCTTTGTGCTGAAAGTTTGAATGCACAAAATACTTCTTTCTCCAGCTGTCAGACATTAAAAAACGCTCTGCATACCAGTGATAATAAACGTGTCACACAATTGGCCACAACAGGAATCACAATGCTTCATTAAAATCTCCAGAGCGGAGCAGAAAAGCTTCCAGCCGTTTGTTAAACAGAACTCGATGCTGAGATGGTTTCAGAAAGCGTCAGAAGGAGCTTTTATCTCCTCCAGCCCCTCAGATAAACTCTCCCCGCTTACCCCAGCTCCATGCAGCCCTCACAGCGGGATGTGCCACTCGCTCTCCTGGGACCGGGGCATCTCCCAGTCAAACCAGCGAAGGTTAATGTCCTTCCCAGTGACCCGGCCTCCATTCCAGGTGGGGCAGGGACATAATCAGGGGGTTGTATTTACATATGTAATTACAGAGAACCTAACCTATTTGCTCAGCTGACAGGCGATGCTGCGATAAGGAATTTCAGCAGACAGGATATTTATAGACCCTTTATCTCTACGTACAATCAGAACTAAAACGTCAAACAATACCCTGAACGAAGGGTTGTTTCAGTTCAACTTTTCTCCATTGTTGCTTTTCCTTTTTTTTTTTTCCTCCCTCTGTCTGGTTACTGCCTAAAACTTGGCAGTGAGGAAAAAAAGGGAATGTGACTCACGCTGACAACTTCATTTGCTGTAAGAGCCCTGGGTAATTGCTCCAACCCACTTACAGGAAAGCGGCCCCTCCTCTCCCTCCACCCTGAGACAGCCCAGGTCTGTCACTGGGAGCTCGGGGGTCAGGCCATCGCCTGGGAAGTTACCAGCTCCCTTTCTTCTCACTTTTCTTCTGGAGTCAAATTCACCCCTCAGGAGAGCTTAAAGCAGCTTCAGCGCAAGGAGCAGGGTCCTGCCAGGGATTTCTCCCGAACCCGATGGCCAGGGCTCGGGAAGGGCTGGCGGGGGGGGGTCGGAGCGGCTGCTCCCCCCACGGCACCGCAGCCCCAGGATAAGGCGACCAGAGGTCCAACAACTGTCACCTTCTGCTTTTCTGATGGGGTGGGGGCAGGGGACGGCGCTCGGGAACAGAAGAATCAGCACAGATGCCTATGCAGCACTCTACCAAAATATATTTTCATTTTTAATTACATAATCAACATAATGAGAGTGGCATTCGTAGTGAGGGGGCGGAACAGATGGCAAAGACTTCGTTTTCAGCAAGACATTAATTAACAACAACTCTGGTTTCTGCTAGAAAAGGGGGTTTGTTCTGCTCTAGCAGGGTTAGGACAGGCGCTTACTACACAGGACAAAACTCACTTTCCCAACACACAATTGTGATTGTTGAGTGGGTTTTTTCCCTACATCCCTGTTGAAATTTCCAGGCTAGTCTAAACCACAGCAACAGCCCACAGGCAAAACCTTATTAGAAACCAACACAAATTTGGCTCCTAGCAGTGGCTTGGGATCCTCCTTGCAAACATTTTTCGTTGCTCTATGGACACATAAACATAGAGAGGAAAGGGAAGAGGAGTTAATGTGATTAAATGAGGGAGTTGCTTGGTGCAACTCAAACTGAGTGAGGGCTGTGTAACACACCACAGCTTCACGCAGACACGGCTGAAGTTAAAGCTTTCTCAGATGCTCCACACGAAGTTCTCCCTCCTCTTTCCTCTCCGTGTTGGAAAGAGCTGTCCCAGGGGACTGGAGAAGAAAGTAGCTATGAGAGATATTTATTAAAACCACAGGCAGAGAATACGTCACCCAGACACAATGAATAGGGAAACAGCACATGCAGTTGAAAAGTCTGGCTCTGTTTTTCCTCTGATGCGCCGGCTGGACGGCCCCGACACACACTGAACAGCCTGACACACGCTGAACAGCCTGACACAC
>QJSC01014800.1:453993-548503 GCA_003697955.1 Calidris pygmaea | reverse complement strand
AACAGCCTGACACACACCGAACAGCCTGACACACACCAAACAGCCTGACACACACTGAACAGCCTGACACACGCCGAACAGCCTGACACACGCCAAACGGCCCGGCACACACACCCCCCGAACAGCCCAGCACACACACCAAACAGCCCACAAACCCCCAGCCCTTCCCTGCGGGAGGCGAGATCACTGCTCCCGCTTCGCACCCGCCACCAGAGCTCTGCAGCCACAGCCGGGCCCTGCAGAGCCCCGCGGGCCACATTCCTGCGGGGATTATATCCGTTGGGGCAGGAGAGGGAGAGATGCTGCCGAAGGGATGGGCAAGGAGCAGGGAGGGAGAGGAGGAGAACGTCAGAGAACTGCAGAGAACATGGGGTGAGCAGAGGAGAGCCCTGCAGGAGGGAGAGGGGCAGCAGCACCTACTGTGGCAATATTACAGAAAACGGGGCCTCTGGAGTCACCCGCTGTGGAGCCGGGAAATGAACCCATCGCTCCCACGCCCCATCCCCCTGCTGCCAGGGAATGTCCAACAGCTGACAAGGAACGTCTCAGCCCGTGCCAGTGACACACACAACTAGAAGGGACGCGTTTCCACCACTCCCACTTCCTCCACGCAGGCAGTAGATGGTTGTGGGTCTGTGCTGTAAACTGAAAATCATACCCCTACCCATCACCCAGGGGGAGTGAGTGATATGACAGCAGATGATTTTTTTATTTTCTTTTAATGTGTGCGTAAAAAACATAGTTGGGATGAGTTAAAAATTACAAGAATATTACGGTTACGAAGCCCAACACTAATCAATTAGTATATGCCTGAACTGAGACTGTCTGTTCCACCCTTCAGCAGCCACTGAATTCAGACTATCAGGTGGGGCTCCCACACCACACTGCTCTCAGCCCCCAGAAGCGCATCCTGACACCGTTATCCCGAGCAGAACTAACCTGCAGGATCGCACACAACCGGGGCCTCCCTGGGTTCACGCTGTGTTCATCCAGAAACGGGCCATGGGGAGGAACCCGGCCACTTGCACACATCAGACGGCAGAGATTCTTTGCAGGATGGGTTTTAGGAGAACTGCCAGATATCACCAAAACTGTGCTTCAGAGGTGCAAAGTAGAGGAAAGAAAAGAACACAAATGATATTCTGCTCAGCCTGTCCTCCTTTTGCAGGGGTTCAGAGGGAGACGTGAGAATCAACAGAACTGCGCTTGTACTTCCAGCTCCTTTACTGGGAGGAGAGAAGGGCAACTAAACCCCTTTGCAGATATTACCTTTAGAGAAATAAAACCAACACCACAAGAAGTTAACTCTTAGAGCAAAACCAAGAAGAAAAGCGACCAGCAGATGCAGAGACAAGCACTAACTTCAGTGGAGCTGCGAGGCTGAATTTGGCTTGAATTCCATGAAGCACTTTCAAAGCAGGAGCATACTGCATACAAATGAGTGTTAAATAATTCGCATCATTAAGAGAGCTCCAAGCAGCTCATCTGGACTTTGAAAGCAGCTAAAGCAAATGTACATTGTTTGAATACCATTAGGGACAGTCATTAACTGGCATTAAGACATCTACAGTATCGACACTTAGTGCTGTAATAAGAGACCCATCCTCCTTCCCAGGTTATTTTCCTCTTATTGATTTGTAGAAATCCTTATGCACAAGCTTTCGAGCGCCCAGAGCTCAGCAATTCAGAGAGGAATGCCCATTAAAGAACTATACAATTACTTCTTCTTTCATATCGCATCTTTTAGTTTTGGTTTTTAGAAACATAGTCCTGTTTGGTTGGTGTAGATACCACAGACAATTCAAACGCCAGGGTAGATCAAGGGAACAAAGACAGAAATAGGCAGGTGGATTTCCCCAGGATGACCCAGAAGGAACAGACTGCGGGGCCTGGATGCCCAGTTTTCTGGTTGAACCACGTCACCCTGAGCTCCGAGCAGAGCTGCCGAGGCCTGGGGTGAACTGTGGCCTTACACCCCATCTCAAACGCTTGGGAACATGCTCCAGAAGCAGCAGGGACAGTGTGGGACAGGTCAGGTGAAGAAGGCAAGTCCTGCAAAGAACCAAAGCTGAGATATAGATTAATAGGGCTGAAGATGCTCGACTGCAGGGCTGCGGGCGGTGAGGGGGGCGGAAAAACCGGGAGGCACAGGGGGAGGCAGGGGCAGGCAGCAGCCCACAGGCAGGGGAAGGGGAGCTGGAAGGAGTCTCTAACGAAGGCAGAAATTGCTCCAAGTGACTCAGAATATTGGTATTCACAAAGAGAATTGAGAACAGGCAAAAATAAATAAAGCTGAAAGCAAACCCCAAAGGCCAAATCCCTCTCAGTAGCCAGAATGCTGATATAATCTGAGCGACCGAACAACAGGTCCTTGTGAAAACCCCTCTCCAGCCGCTTCCCGCAGCCCAGCCTCTCGCCACGGCGGCTGCAGGCATCTCCCGCCGCCAAGGGCAGCGCTCCCAGGGCTGTGGTTCCACTGACACCGTTCCTCTGGCAAAGCGCAGCCCCGGTGGTCTCCCCTCCACACCCCAGCCCTGGGCTCCCCCTGACACCCCAGCTCATTCATCGTGCAGCTTCTCAAACGTCCCTGGAGCCCCAGCAGCTCCGCTCCCGCTGGCTGCCAGCTTCTGTACCCACCACAGGCTCACGCTCCGGTCACCGGCAGAGTCCCAATCCCAGGAGTTCTGTTGATTTATGCCAGCCAACTCCCAGAGCTGCCATCAGCCCAGGATGTGTGCAGGCTCCATTTCACTAAAAATCCAAGGTCTGTAAATTCTATGGTGAGGACTGAAAAACAGATGAGTTTCATTTTTTCACACACGTGATGGCTTTTTGCCTTTCCTTTTTAATTCTTCATTAAAGAGTAGTGAAAGAAGTTACAGTTATATACATTGGAAGTGAGAGCAGTAAGACGGCAACAGAGCAAATCTCCTGGCAGAGCTCTCCCAGCTGGAGGAGAGATCCTCCCGAGGGGGCAATGGGGGCACGGGCTTCAGCGGGGCCAGCACTAAGTGCCCAGCACTGGAGCCGGCTCCCGGGGGATGCTGTCGGAGACAGGGAGGATGCGATGGAGCCGCTCCCAGGGGGTGCCATCAGACACACCGCCCTCAGCAGGGCCATTAGCCCGCTAATGCACGCCCTGGCTTGGCCGAGGGCTGCTTGGGAATAGCTCATTGACTTAACATTTCGTTAACAAGAAAAAATTAGAAGACAGTTTTCTAATGGTAGGGACAGGCCTTTGCAACGTATCTTCCCATTACAAAAGGTGATTATTAGTAAGGGGAAGAAACAAACAGATTTCATTAGTGTTTATATCAGGATTTATTCATTAATCTTTCCTTAAACTGCTTCAAAGTAAAAACTACTAAATTGCTTGGATCTCCTCTCTGTCTCTTTTACCCTACAGAAAGCAGCCACTTCCCAATCTCTTGCCAGCATTACCAAATAAAAAATTAAAGGCCACCAGTCACAAAGGGGCTTAAGACTGAGAATAGCGATCCATGATTTCTTTACCTGACAAAGCAGACAAAACCAAGACACAAGTTGAGATGCTAAAATTAAAGCAGAAACCAGCCTTACAAACATTTCCAGGGGGAAGAGCATAAGGGGGGAGGGGAGGACTAGATTAAACTGTTTTTCAAAGGTTTCAGTGTTGGTCCAAAACCAAGCACTTGAAGTGCCTTCCCTGTAACCTGCTGGTCAGAATGCACGGCAGCGTGGGGCAGGAGCACTGCCCAATGGCTCAGCCCGCAGCCCCAAACACACAGTACGAGACTTTAAATGTAACCCCAATAACCAAGGTCCAGGGTTTGCCGTTTACTGCTGTGCCCTCATCCATCAGCTCTAGGTCTGCAGTAAGAGCAAAGTCTGTCTGTCTGTGTATGATTTGATATTTCCAACATTCTGAAGAGATACAAACCCACTGCAGAGTGGGACAGAGCGAGGGGGAGGATCACATTGTGTTTCTAAAAGCAGACTCACCAACGCAACAGCAAACCCTGCCCACGCTGCTGAGTCTGACCTTTGCCTCAGCTGCAGCTGACTGCGTCTCCAGAAAGACGGGGGACTCGAGGTGTCAGAAAGGGGGAGCTGGCAGAGCCATTTCAGCGCTGAATTCCTTCTCCTGCCCGAGTCCCTCCCGGCAGGGCCCCAGCAGCAGCTCTGCTCTAGGACTCCTTTGGGAGCCACCACGAAGGACACGGTACCTTTAGGGCCCAATGGCCTTTGGGCAGCTCCGTCTGCCGGGGAGAACTCCCGACGTGCCTCCAGGTTCCCCCCACGCTGGCTGTTCCAGCTGCTGGCACAGCTGGGTGGCACCGGCTGTACCTACAGGAAGGAGCCAGGTGAAACACCTGACGTCAGTGGCCCAACCCGCGTTACCTGCGCCCGCCTGTAACCCAGCAATTACATCCATCCTCAGCAGCTTGGATTAATTATAAATTAGAACATCTTCAAGCATAGACTTTGCACAAGATTTTAAATGACTATAATTAATGACACAGAAAGCCTGAAGTGCCTTCTGGTCTATTGTTTAATTTTTTTTTCCTTTCCCCACACTGACACCAGGTCCTAGTTTGGTAAAGGAACTGGTATCTCCAACAGCCTAATAAACACATAGAGAAACACCTTCCAGGTCTTATATAGAGAGAAACAAGGCTTTAGATTTTTTAAATCTTAACTAAGGGATGCAAAAAGAATATTATTCTGACCTATAGTTTAGTCACACTCTTTACACTCTTGACTTCCTTCCTGCCTCCCATTTAAAAGGCTTTTCCCGCTCCCCCCGATCCCTGTTGTTGCCCGTTACCGGGTCTGGTGCGGGACAGCGGGACCCCGGCCCCAACCAGCGACTGGAATCTTAACCAGGAATAAGCAAAACATGGAACTAGTGCCAGAAACACTGCGGCTTCTTAAAAGGCAGAGGGAAGGAAGGGGGGGACGATCACGTAGAGAAACTCTCCCCACTGCCCCCGCCCGCCCGGCGCTGCGGGAAGGGCTCGGCGGGGGCAGCCCCGAAGGGCTTGGGCGAGGGGCGACCGCTCCTCCCCGCCCCCGGGTCCCGCCGGGGGCTCGGCCCGAAGCGGGGAGGGGGCCCTCTAGGGGCAGGAGCCCCGGCAGCGCCGGCTGCGGCGGGGCCGCCCCAGCCCCTCCGGGCGGCGGGTGCCGGGGGTCGGGGCCGCGGAAAGGCCGGGCCGGGCGGAGGGGGGTCCCGCTGCCTCCGGGAGGTGCCGGCTCTGCCGCCTGGGAGGTGCTGCGGGAAACCAGCCCCTTCTGCGTGGCTCCCGCGGTCTCTCCAGGGAGAGCGGGACCCCCCGAGGAGCCGCCGCAGCCGCCGGGCGCCCGCACTTCCCGCTGCCAGGCCCGCGGGAGGGTGGGCTCTGCCCCGCTCTGTGCCTCGGGCAGGCAGCGAACCCCTGTACAAAATGAGCAGGTTTGTGTTTGTCAAGGCATGTTCAAAATATTTCTTTCCAAGAGCTACTTCTATTTCAAGGCTAGATAACAGCTGCACCGTTTAAACATTTAAATATTTTCTCATTCTAATGAGAACTTAAGATTCCTTCCAAACAGCTCAACATAACATGAGAACGTGGCAAACCCAAACTTCAAAACATTTTAACTCAGTAAAAAAACCAAACCAACACCAAAACACAAGTACCAAAAAGCATCTAACAAGATACGAAGAATTAGCTGAAGTGCATCAGGTAACAGATTTCGTTAGATATGCAAGCCAGAAGAGCTCAAAGTACAGCTTAACGCTTTGAAAAAAACAAGTTTTATATAAGGGATGTTGACTGCAAGACATCTGCACAGCTATACATGGACAACTGAATTATTTGTTTGGTGAAACAGGTAAATACCCACCACAGTCTCCACATGCCATTTGCAAGGACCTTTCTGCATGACATATTCAAAGTTATGCTTGATTTCTTAAAAAAAAATAAATAATAGAGACAGTACCGTGAAAGCCTGTAATCTACATTAGTGCTACCTGAAGAGCAAATGTGATCTAGATGCAGAAAATGTTTTGTCTGGCCCTTGTGGAAGAGCAGAGACACGTGCAGCCTGCGTTACCAGAGAGCTGAAGAGACACTTCTGCTCACTCCATTCCCTGGGTGCAGAGGACAGGCAATTTCCAGACCGACCTGGTAGAGCTCAAGAACTAATTTCCACACAGCAGCCCCAGTAAAGTTTCCTGGAGAACCTGGATGAAACCAGCAAGTACTAGTCAAGGTCAACTGAGCAGCTCTACAAGAATTAAGCAGCCCTCATCTGTGTTTGACAGTCACTAATTCAGGCTGAAACAGAAACATCTGCCTCATCACCACTGTTATTTCATTGCTTTCTACAGTCTAGGAAATGAGGGGCTACAGATTTTACAGCACATTGTCCACAAAGGAACATACATCAGCTGGGGGTCGTTAAAGAGGACATGAAGATTTGTTATTGCTTGCTCGAACAATGGAGGTGGATAACGCTTCTGTGTCATGAACCCCATCAATGGCACATACGTTTAGCTTCATGTAGCTTTAAATCCAAGTTTTACATTCATTTCCACGGGCTTATTGATCACTTCTTGCTCACCCCCCCAGCAGCAGAGACTGCAGATGACTGGTATCGCAGAGCAGAAGGTTGGCTGCACGGCCCACGCTGAGCACACGGGCTGCTGAGACCTGCTGGATGAGAGAGAAAACCCTCCCGAGTGAGACAGCACAGCAAACGAGCACCAGCAACGCCTGGATTTCACCTCCTCCTGACCAAAGCCCATGTTGGGCACCAGCAGGGGGAATCACCAGTGATGTCTGTCCCATTCTCAGCAGCAGCTGGAACTGCTCAGCCCTGGGCAGACAGCACCCTTTGTCGGGAGCCACCAGAGGTGCCAGCTCTGTGGCTACCAGCAGAGCAGCCGTGGTGCCTTGGCCCGGGGCCGGGGGTCACCCGGGTGCTGGGTCCCCGCAGCTGCTGCAGGGAAACACGGCAGAAGAGCGGTTCCTGCTGCCTCTGCTCCCCAGGGAGCCACCTGAGCCACAGGCTGGGACACTGCTGCTAAACCCAGGCATGCAAACCCCCAACCTACACTTCTCTGAGAATTTGCTACTTTTCTAGAGGTTACTACAAGTGAACTTTCACCCCTGGAATTCTTACTGTTAAAAAAAGAAACCAAACCACGAACAACTAAACCAATAAAACATTTAGAACCGTGAAATGGAAGGTATGTGACGTTTGATCTGAAGCAGATTGAAGTATGCCCACAGCATCTTGAGCAGAATCTGCCTGACAACTGATTATGGTTCTTTTTGTATTTCAAGAAACACCTTGTCTGTTTCCCTCTGATGCAGCTTTCTGGGCTCTTACCGGATTTTAGTTTCTCTTCTTCACTAGGATAAATGCAATAGAATTTAGACAAACTGCCTAACCTCACCTCTCAGACCCCCAGGACTGTTAAACTTGCCCCGCGTTGAGTCTCCGGTCTCTGTCCTGCTCTCCTTACACCTTCCTTTCTGGAGGATACGACACCAGCACCCCAGAAACAATCACACAGATCAGCTTCCAAGCCAGACTGGTGTTTTGAAAGTTACCATCTGTCTCAAAACTTCCTCTGCGTTCTGTACTAAATTAACCCTAGGGTACTCCAAGAATTCATTGTCCATCCTTCCCGTTCTGCAGTTACAGACCACGTCTTTAACAAGTGTGCACGTAAACAACCAACCGTCACTGTCTCTGCTGCAACAGGGCCGTTCAGATCATCACCCCGGTACCGCAAGCCATCAGGCAGTACATCAGACTTCACCTGCACGATGACTGTTATTAGCTGGTAAAAACAATGAGAGAAAACTTCGATCACATCAAGGAACTGGCGGTACACTGTCCATTTCTAAGGCGGTTCTAGTGACCTCATCTTTTCAAGCAAGCGTGCTCTGTGATCCCAGGGACTGTTTCCTTCTTGTGCTCCCATCACTCTCTTTTCCCTGGAAGAAGGCAGATTTGGTGACAAGGTGACCACTCAAAGATGTGCAGTGTGACCACTGCAGATCCAGCTACTTGAAGTATTAGAATGGAAAATACATTTAAGAAAAGAAACAAAGAATGCTTCAAATCACTATGCTTTATTAATACTTCAGAAACATCGGGTCCTACAGCGGAGAGTCTTGTCCCCACCGCTTTCCAATCACTGCTTTGAAACAACTTCTTGCAATATGCAAATAGATACATGAGGCACTGTGTGAGTACAAAAGTGACAATACAAAAACCCAACAATTAAACCTCATGCAATACATACAGATATATAAAAAATATGATAACGTAGCATAATACACACAAGCACTATTAGAACAACCCATGTAAATGAATGTACAATATGCATAGCATTTAATGATCAATGACAACCGGTTTCTGACCTGTGAACAAAACCAGTCAGCTTAAATAAGATTTTTAAGATACTAGGTAACTGGTTACGCCACAGCATATAAAACCTGCTGTACTGCAGCTTTTCTGCTCAGGGTCACAAGTGCAGATTAGCATACAAAATAAATAAGGACTACGACTCTACAACACTTGGCTAATGGCTCCTATTTCAAAATCACTGGCCCTCTTACTTTCATTCAAGGTTCATTAGCCAACACAGTGGCAAGAAATGTGCCAAGCGCAACAGTTCTGCTCTTGTACTGGTTTAATACTGATAAGAACACACATTTTTGAGTCAGCAGGAGTAGTTACAGGGGTCTAACTTACCACTAACTAAGCAGGGGACTGAGATTATCACGCAGAGCAGAGACTGAGTGAGGGCTGAGCAACCCCGGGGTTTGCTGGGGTCACCAACCTGCCGGTTCCGTCACCGGGCGAGAGGGGAGAGCAGAGGGGGCAAAGGCAGGCAGAAAACTGTTTCCCTCACTCTAAACAGTGCAAATGTTTGAGAACACAATCTGCAGCAACAAGGAAATACAGAGACAAGACTATTTCTGAAGTCCTATATTTCATATTGAGCTACTGTTACCTGAAATCAGCTTAAGTGTTCCTACGGAACAACATGCAAATAACGGCATTTTCTCTGTATGTGTCCAGTACTGGTGGATGCCAAATACCCAACAGCTGTGGCAGTCTCTGATCTTCCTACCTGCCATGGTACTTCCTACTCTCTTGGTACTGCAGCCTCCAAAGATACGACCCCATTCACTATGAACACAGATGAAATTAAGATCAGAAAAGGGCAACTTAGCTGTCTTAACAGCCAATGGAGTTTACAGCATTTTGGGAAGGGGGGCTGACAATGTAAAAGGACATAAGAGATGGAAGAAAAAGCAAATTGGGAAGAGAATACGGAGGAGAGAGCAGGACTGACTTTCAGAAAAGGAATTTAGAAGTAGTTAAAGTCAGTTAAAAGTACTTAAAGCTAAAACTTCATACTGGCCTTTATTTTTGGCAGTATAAAATTTTAACCCCCAACAAAACAAACATCTTGCTATTATTAGACACACTGAAAGAAAAAAGAAAAAATAAGCAAGCAACATTAATCACCCAGTACTAAGCAAAATGCCTTCTACTGAAGTTAGAAAGGGCAACATGCAAAAGAGGAACTCATAGTATTTAATTGCCCTGAGAAGGTCCCTCTGGTTTCCTAGTGATTATCTCTTTATGCTTAGACACCCAAAGGAGCCATCCTTCCTTAGGTAAAGGGATAAATGCTTCCTGCAGGGAGACGGTCACAGCTCCCACCTTCCACGGCCTGGGGCACTGCCACCCACGGGGCAATGCACTGCAGTAGATGGGCTAGATCGGGAAAGGCTGGTCCGGCTCTTGCGCAGGGAAATCCAGAACCATTTAATCATTAATACGTTCAGTACTTGCTATATTAATATCTCCTGGAAATTAGTAATCAGGCTTAATAGTTGAGAGAAAATTCAATAATCATAATCTAACTAGTCATAAAGACCAGATATATTTAACTTTATAAGGAGATGAATGTATCTTCTCTCCTCAGACTAAAAAGCACGTATCAACAAGAAGACATGAAACCCTGACTGAGAGGAGTTTGTTAACAAAATAAAGCAGACATTACAAAACAGCCAAATTCTTTTGCTTAAAACAGTGGTTTTAAGATGACAGAGCGCTGCCAACTCTTCTAGGCTTTTTTTTTTATTCCATTGTTTGCATTCCAAGAAGCTTGAAAACATTTCTTTTCCTATTGATTTGTCCTCTTCTGTTTGACAAAAGCTGCATCTTGCTGAATTTTCCCCGCTGCCAACACAGCTGCCTTTTGTTTATCTCTGTGCTCCGGCGGCAGCAGGCACAGCCCCAAAAACACATTAATCCAGCGGCACCGAGCAGCTTCTGTTCAGGCCCTGACAGGTCACACCAAATAAAGGGCTCAGTGATTCTCAGCAAGATTTTGGGTTCCTGTTCTGTTGAGAGAGCAGGTTAGCACTAAAGCCTACCTGTTCATTTTAAGGTAGTATTTCAAGTGGTGTCTAAGACAGATGGGTGTTGAGGTCCAGGCACTCCCTCGTCTCCACGTGACTACTTTCCAGCTGACATGACTGATATCAATATAAATAACTTTAGGTAACGTAAAATCCAATAAATACATTAAAACCAACCCGAACACAAGCAGAAGGTGGCTGGGTTAGCTCTCAGTGCTGTTCGTGCCGCTGAACAAGCACTCCCCGGGCTGTCTGATGGCTGGGCAGGAGCCCAGGGAGGACCAGCCACGGGTTGGGGTCAGTTTGAAAGGTGACCACTGGGTTCCAGCAGAGCTGGTGAGAGGCAATCAGAGCCACTAGAAACCCGCGTCAGAGAGAACACAGAGCTTAGCGGAGATTGGGGAGTTTTGCACTTATTTGAAAGCTCATTTTTCTCCCTCTCCAGCCCTTCCTGACGGATGTTCTGTCCATCAGGAGGTTTTGCCCGTCAAGAAGGGGAAGGGACCATCACTTCCCAGTGGGGTTTTGTCTGATGGCTCTGGCCCAACTATAAAAGGGACAGTGATAGAACTAAGCAGGAAAATGTTAATTCAGGCTTAACTAGAGCTAAATTATATTTGAATCACCTGCAACGTGCCCTGCTGTGGCTCACATCTCCCCCTTCTCCCTGCAGCTACTTCAGGACTGTCACAAATAGCCCAGTCTGGGCTATCAAGGACCAGCAGCACAAGCACACCAGGAATTTAACCAACATTCTCACACTCAACTAACTGTTTGTGCCCATCACAGACTGAGGGCAGTGGCTGGTGACCTTCTGTGCCACACTATTCAGAAATACCCCCCTTCCCCGGCCACTTTCTTTAGAAGCGGCTTTATGTGAGTTTTTAAAGGATTGCCTGGGAGGGGAGTTTCAACCCCAAACAGCTGCTTTACGCCACCGACTGAGCACGGGTGTTCCAGCGCAGCCAGCCAACCTCTCCCCAGCACTCAGAGAGCAAGAGAGGCTCTCTTCCCAACATCCAACAACAAAATGGAAATTTTAGTGGCTTTTCATGACAAAAAGCTAATAGCACTGGAAATGCTTTTAAAAAGAGCAGCATTTCATCTGACTTTGAATTCAGATAAGCGTCTATTAAATGCTATTAAAGTCATCACTGTGATTAACACTATTCAGCTGCCAACTCTGCTGCAACCGCTGGGTGCCCAATTACTCCCCAGCCACATGGGTTCATTAAGAGGCGTCACGGCAGCGGTTGCAGAGTGACCGGTTCCCCGGCACCACCTCACCCAGACGACCTGCAGAACATGCCATTTGGCAGTACGAGCTCCACGGCAGCGCCATGGGGTCACCATCAGGCGGTGACACGACCTCAGACGCTTTTACTGCCATTCCTTCCTTGGCTGTTCGAAGACAGAGTCACCACATCTCAGTTTTGCCTTTTTAATGGGTGTGTTTCTAATTCTTTCAAGCACTGGTATTTCACTCTAAAGAACTGACATTTGTAGCTCTATTTTCCAGCCCACTTCCTTTTTAAAATAGGCATTAATAATACTTAAATGCATTCCTGTCTCTCTCTTTCACTCCTCCATCATTCAGAGGGTGGATTTTACTTAATCTCCCTCAGTTCTAAAAATTTTCCTGCATTTCTATCCTCTGTATTCTCAAAAAACACCCCAAAAACACCCCCCCCCAACAAATGTCATTTGTAAAATTGTAATCTTGTATATGTCAGACCCAGAAGACTTCACTGCCTTTGGTGTGTTTCTTTGCACGAGAGAGCAGGGTAGGGAAGGGAAAGAAAGGTAGAAATAAGAATTACCCATGAGCAAGAGAGATGCTGGGTCCCCACTGAGCAGAACAACTCAGGCTGGTTTCCAATCAAGCACAACACAAGAATTTAAGCATGCTCTGTTTTGAAACTGCAGGCTGCTTTAAGGAGCAGATTTTCTGATGCTGGGTGCTAAAATGCAGCAGCAGGCATTCATTTGGAGTCTAGCAAAATACAAAAATACTTTAATTTTTCATGAAACATTTGTCTTGAATCCTTCAGCTAACTTCTACAGCTGCAAAGATCTTGGCTAGTATCAAGAACTGGTTTTGTTGCAGGCCCATCAGAAAGACAAGAAGGAAACAAGCAAATTAGTCTATTTGTCATTAGTCAATTTGTCGTTGGTGGACAAGTGTTAATATTTTGTAGATGACACTGGGAAGGCCCAGAGAGGCGAGCTCATTCTCTCCCCAAAATTACATTTTGTCTTTAACCAAAGGAGGGAAGGAAAACAGAACAGAACAACCAGCACCAGAAATCCCAGAAGTTTTAAGAGGAAAGGTATGAAAAGCTAATGTAGCACATTAGTACTACAAATTCAAAACACAGCACCGCTCCGTATTTCGGACTCTTTAGTTCAACTTCATAACGTCCTGCTGGAGCCCCTTCCCCTCTCTCCTCCCCACCCATCCCGGTGACGGTTCTTCTAACAGTATTACACATTACAGCTCGTGGCTTCTCCAAGTGCTATCAAAGTCCCATTTAAAAAAAAAAAAAAAAATCTATCAAATTTGAACCAAGTAAGGATATTCTCACATAGATGTAAGTATCCATTGAAAGACTTGGACTTTCTCTCCTCCGTAATGCAGATCTACCCCAGAAAGGCTGAAATAAAAGGAACATTACAAAGAATTTGGCTTGTTCAGTTCTGTCCATGTTTCAGGAAGTTTGGCAGATTTAAAGACTAAACCATACTATGAATTCACCAACATTTCACACCTCCCTTCATTAATACAATAGCATCCCCCTCTCCTGATAAACCTCAGATAGCAGTGAAATCAAATAATTCTGTATGATCCTTTCTGTATTAACAATGAGAACTGTTTCCAAGACATGAAGAGGCACTAGTGGTCATCATAATTTAGCACGACACTGACTACCTGGGTTAGAAATCAAAGAGATGGTGAATCCAGAGGGATCACTAGGCAAGCCTGAAGCTTCCTTAGCAGACGTGGGCTCACTACAAAAACTCACTAGTAGCCATTCACTACAACGGCTACCCCCAGCTGCCGTCTCAGCCAGGCTCCCTGCCTGACGGTAGGACAGCAAAATGCAGGATGGAGAAGCGCTTGCAGCCTCCTCAGAGGAAAAGCTCCTGCCCTTGCACAGCAGAACAAGGCAGTGACCGAGGAGCTGGTGTGTAGCCAGCTCACCAAGGGGGTGCTGCGTTAAACCCTACCATCCAGCTCAAAGCCCCGGGAGCTCGGGTACCCGCACGGCCCCACGCCAGCCGGGGACCCAGCGTCCCTGCGGACACCAGCAGCGCTGCTCCATCCTCCCCGTCAGCCATCTCTTCTGCCTACACCTCCTCCCGCAGCAGCCTCCGCGGTCAGCACGCTGTAACCAAGACTGCAATGCCGGGCGCTTCCGAAGGAGGCACACAGCGGTGCTGCCGGGCGCACAGCACTTCTTGTGCAGACCAGGAATTACTAACACACTTGCTCTGGCTGTGTCCTGCGAGCCAGGCCAGGCGGCCAGGGAGCCCCAGCACGTAACGGACACGACAGGCACAGACAACATACACACTCGCTACGAGTCTTCCATCCCCACCTCAGCTTCACATCTCCTTAGAAAGTTACTTAGACCCAAAGAGTTCATCAAGTATGGCCAAATTAACCACCTATTAATCAAAACCTGGTACTAAACTGTTCCTAGTTCCTGTTATTAAATTTCCTGTGATGGTCAGAAGCGTATTTGTTTTTAAACAAAAGCCATGATGACTCAGATTGTTACTTTATGATTAACTCAGTGGCGCTTTTTGCACGGGCAGGGGGTAAGTCACAGTCACTATTGTGAAACTTCTACTA
The DNA here is from genome assembly GCA_003697955.1 of Calidris pygmaea. Classification (NCBI taxonomy): domain Eukaryota; kingdom Metazoa; phylum Chordata; class Aves; order Charadriiformes; family Scolopacidae; genus Calidris; species Calidris pygmaea. The sequence continues at coordinate 534,232 of QJSC01014800.1, read as the reverse complement.
CAAGCCACAAGATTTGGCAAGAATGGACAAGATGTTTTCTTGAAACCTAGTTCCCACTACAATCATTCACAAAAATGAAATATTTAAGTGCATTTAACACCAGTTTTAAGGAAATAAAAAAAGTCACATTCTAAAACCACCATAAACTGGCTCACCAGAATATGACAGGAAGCCAGCAATCCTTGGGTGAAATATTTAAGGCACTTGAGGGTAGTCAGTTTTTAAACGCAGGTAATAAAGACACAGCCAATTTAAAATTCTAGTTTAAATAAAAACCACAACAAAATAAAATAACACTGCAAAAAATTCCTCCAACTGTAAAGTTCAGTAAATAAACAAATAAATGCTTACAATAAAAATAAAATTCTCCTTTGTATAGTACACAAAAAAGTGGCAGAAACAGAGCATATTTAACTGCTAGAGTATACATACTGTAAAGATCTCTCTCAAATACAACAATAAGGGTCCTTTCTTTCCAAATTGCCAAATAGCCAATAAAGCGTGTTTGTGAGGGAGAAACAACCCAGTGCAGTTAAATATTGGATTCCAGTTTATAAACCAGAGCATCCCGGAAGCAGCTGATTCTGTACATTTTGCCTGCAATATTTCTTGCTCTTTTTCTGGAGCATTCACTTTCATTTTCTCCTCTCCATACACACACAAATGACTGTCTCTGAATAGAGAGACCGCCTCATTTCATACCATCTTTGGTACAGAACAGGAGGAACTTACGCAGCCGCGTGGTGTCACCCAGCCCCTCACACACCGAGCCCATCCCCATGGACCATAGGTGGGACCAAGCTCCTCTGCAATGGCGACAGCTTCTCTCCTCCCAGTCTCCACAGTAACACCACAATTAAATACAACATACAGCATTCTTTGTAAGCGCTAATAGAAATTTTCACTCGGAATTCACAAACGGGTATTCTCACCCATTAGCTTATACATATCACAGTTTCTTACCACTTCCAGGGCAGAAGGACCTGACCAGCAGCCCTGGACACACTCTAGCATCTGCTCCCAGAGACAGGACAGCTGTACAGAGCTCCACATCTGCTCAGGGTTTTGAAAGGGAGAGGGAAGAAAGGAGAAGACAAATGTGAACTCAGTAAAAGGAGTCTTGCCTTTCTGCTAAATGTTTGTCCATTTGTCATTTTTTGCCTGACACATTTTGCCTACTGTATTAGAGGCTTCTTCAGTGGAAAGCAGTTCCTTACGTGAACTTAACTGAACGTTCTGGATTAAGTACATTTTGTCACTGTGTGGCTGCTGCCTCACAGCTGAGGAAATTGAAGGGTGAGCTCCGAGCGTCATCACCAGCACCAAGGCCCTTGGGGTCTCTGAGACAGTCAGCCAAGATGTCCTGAGGATCCCTCAGGAACACCACCAGGACTGTGATGTTGTCACTGGATCCGTTTTCCTTCGCAGCAGCCACCAGCCGCTCTGCTGCGTGGAGACCCACTCCTTCGCTCTGCATTAAGTGGTCCAGGACCAAGTCTACAACCTCATACGGCTTGACGGCATCAAAGAACCCATCGCAGGCCAGGAGCAAGTAATCCTCGGAACCAGTCAGCTCAAATGAATCCCCGTCAGCATCGCCAGAAACGTAAGGTTTCTGACATATGTCACCTGGGACAAACAACGAAAACAAAGGCTTTATTACTTTATTCTCTCAGTTTGGTGAAAGATATATTAAAGTGGACAAAAAAAACCCCACCAAGCAGACATTCAGAAACACAAAGACGCCTAGATGAACATTTATTACTTCCTCCGCTTTTACAAATTAAATACTCTACGTTTGTTAAGGTACTGTGGAACACCACAGTAAAAAACAAGATGCTTACAAGAAGCAAAAGACTGAGAAGTATAAAAGAGTTGGGACTGTCATGGCTAGTAGGTAAAATAAAACAATATTCCATGCTTACGGTAAAACCAGTAGAGTTATATAGCTGCAACCTCACCTTACGGCAAAGACAGTAAGAGTGGTTCACTATTTGGTGGATGCTGAAGAGAACGCCATTTACAGTAAACAACACCATCTCGGGTGGTGTGCTTTATATCAAATTTAATCTGAACTACACTAATTCTGATGGTTTATCTTACCAATTGCTCTGGAAACAGCCAAGGTGCCATTAACTCGCCAGCAGTCCATGTACGTCACGCAGCCACCCAGCGTCTCAATGCGCGCCCTCTCATCCTGAAAAACAGAACACAATCTTTATACTGAAGGCCTACCCATGGCTTCCCCATCTCGTTATCTAATCAAAGAGGGGAAAAGAGACAAAACCCCAAACCAAGAGCTGCTTCAGCTTCTGTACATACACTATGAATAGAGCAAGCACACGTATCAGAGCCCAGCTGGGAAACATGCACTTCAGATTACTGGGAACAACCCACCGACTTCCCAACCGTACATTGGCCTGTCCACAAAAAAGCAGGATTCTGAAGGTTTTGTACCATCACCTTTTTTCGCATATGAATGAGTACACTTTCTGCCATTTCTTTGCATCTCATGCAGCAATTGGGTGAATATATACACATTTGGAATAAAATACAAGATATCTAGAGTAGGTTTCAACAGCATTTGCATTGATACTCCTTTATCTACTTCAGTTACTACAAATATTCATGCTATGAAGGCAAAGGGTCATGCAATGCTATCTAAACTAGCAAGATCCCCAACAGATTTCATGTAATAAAATGCCTGGCTATTTAAAATATATAGAAAATGCAATAGACTTTAAGCCAGTTAGGCTAGTAGATCATCACTAGTTTTTGAATGATAGGATGGCATCTTATGAAAGACTTGCATTATGCTAACATTTTAAATAGCTATTAATCTCAAATTAAAAAGTTCATTTGTAACAGGCAGTTTGAAATTCACACACACAAAAAAATCCTGTGAAAGTCTTTAATTACTACAAATTTCAAAAAGACAGTCTGAGCAGGAACTGAAGGGGACGTAATCGTAGGCATCACCTTTTTGAGAGTGGATGGAAAAAACCAATGGTCCGTTCTCTGAACCCTACCATACAATGTATGTAATTGTGTAAAGCACCAAACACCTACCAAGGCTTGATTCCCAAAGGTTTCAAGAGAGATTCTGACAACACACACAGGAGAAAAAAAAATCCATGAGACTTACTTCTCTTTCTGGCTTGTGAGGTTCCATCAGTGTCACAGCTTTTCCCTGCTGCACGAGCATCACCTGTGAGTCCCCCAGCCAGGCAATGTGCAGGTCGTTGCCCACAATCAAGGCAGACACTCCCGTGGTACCGCTCCGCAGCTTCTACGGAAGAAAGCAGGAATTCAGGTGAATGTTCAACAAGCCCTACTAGATTAGATGGCAACATGGGAAATGGAGGTTTAATCACACTTCAGTGTCCCACAGACCTGCCAATCGTGACTCAGGTACCTGAAGAAAGGTACAAGATATTAGACAGATTTGAAATAAACCACTTACATATTCTAACATGCAGATGGCTAATACTGTCTCTGCTATGTTCTTCCTGCTCTGCTATTAATTCCAAAAGTTATCTAGGACACTAAGACTCACACAGAGACACAAAGAAAAGAAAGAGGATCTGAATTTCAGTGGTATGAACATTTCACAAAGAAAGACAGGCATCCCCAGTCCCTCTCGCATTCTCCATACTACCACTAGCAACTACAGACCCCTTGCTCTGCAGAAATCCCCAAGGATAAGGGATGTAAGTGAGGATATCAACAAAGGAAGGCACCCAAGTGTCCTAGATTCCCTGTAAGAGCAGTGAGAGTCAGACCTCATGAAGATGCTGGTCCCTCTTTTTGTACCTCATTGACAGAAATTAAACCATTAACAGTGAATACTTCCACATTCAGTTACTGCTATAACAAGAGTTCTCATTAGACTGCATTATAATAAGCCATCCCTCCATGACGTAGATTTGAAGAATGTTCATCGTACCATCTTGATTCAAGGCTGCTCAATAAGCTTAATGAACTGAAGAGTCTGATTTAAATCACAGAATACATTTTTCATCTTACAATCGCTTGTGACATTAATGGTGGGACAAGGAAGAGGCAGATAGTGACTGTACTATCAGGAAGAGAGAAACCTCTTTTACAGGTCAGAGGCAGGACAACAGAACACCTAGAGGCTGCCTAATTGAGGCAAAGAGGCAGCAAAGTATTCTCTCAAATAATTGGGATGTCAGGATCATTTAAACCACATCACATTCCTCTTCAATCACTCATCTTGAACTTGCAAGCACTGTCATTTTGTTTTCCCTCAAAAAGAGAAATAGTTTTATCCAAGAAAACCTCTACATGTAGCGTAATTTCAGAAAGTCAGTGATTCAAACTGTACTGCCAGAATCTTCTAGGTAATTCCATGTTGTCCAACAGTTCTCACCATTACTTAAATACAATGGAATTAATCTCTTCCCACTCACCTCTCTTTTGGCTTTGAAAAGAAACATTTCATCTGTCTTCTGGAAAGAGCATTTCAAGGCCTCAGCTGGATTCTTAACAATCTCTTCATGTAGCCCCACATTCACATGTAAATGGGTTGCCGAGTAATTGGCAGCATCCACTCCACCATGGCCGTCAAATACCGCAAAGTAAGCGCGATCAACGTCATCCTTTTTGGGGAGGGAGAGAGGGGAAGCGTTTAAGTGTTCAAAACTAAAATAGCTCAAAGTGGTACCAGCAAGCAAAGATCCTTTATCTGGGCTGTCTTCCATACGTAAGCATGGGTAAGGGCAGTTTAAGTCAGTTTACCCACGTCCAAAATGGATAAAATGGGTACTTTGCAGGGGAATTACTTTTCTTTGTTTGTTGTTAGTCACTCAGTATCCTTAAAATTCATCTGGAATTGGAAGAGCAGACAGTTGGTTATGGAGTCCCACTGCAGCCTCATTAATTGGCACATGTCCTTGTTCAGCTGCTGTTCTCCCCGTGCTTCTTTTCTAATATATCAGTTACCACAGTCACAAGAAGATTTTAACTGCAGCAACATAACTGTAAGTGAACCTCCCGTCTCCCTCTATCACTTATGACATGAAACCCGAGGTCAGAAGACCTCTCTCTCTTTATGAGGGCAGCAGTCAGACCCCAGCCACCCGAGTCAGTAACTCCTTGCTCCAGAACAGACATGATCAATAACTTGTGACCACAAACTCTAACACTTCACAGACCATCCCTCACTAGGCCATTGTGTTTACAATGATGCTGAAGAGCCAACAAACCACCCTCCCCAGTTCTGTCCGGACTTACTGATAAACCAAACAGCTGGTTGAACTCTGGGAGCAGAACGTGCCGGTCCTCCATCTTCCGTCGCGTGTTGCGGATGGCGTGGATGGAGACCAGCAGGAAGCGCTTCAGTGGCCTCAGTGGTGGCAACTGCTTCTGCCACTCCAGGCAGATGTCCCGAAGCTTGTTGAAGAAGCAGCGCTGCAGCAACTCTCCGTCCAGCACTGACAGCACAGAGACAAAACAACACTGCAAGTTGCAACGGAAAACAGTGTAACATTAAAGGTAGGACTAGCTTCTTTACTTCCTAGTTCTCCTTCAAAACAGAAGCTTATCAAGTAGGTGATTACATTACCAAAAATCATAACGAAGACCCAAAAATCAGCCTGGCATATTACACATAAATATTACTATGTAAATAAAATGCAAAAGATATAGTGGTAGGAGAGCATCCCTACTCTCCTCCTTCCCCCCCTCCCAAAAAAAAAAGGGAAATAATCAAGCAGGCAGAAAAGCCTTCAAGACAGGAGATTGCTGCTGCCTTGGACACGAGGGCTGAAAAAGCTTCAGCCCGGCTCTGGGTCAGGTTATGTCCTACTGAACCACTTCCACTGAAACCACATGGAAGTCTGAGAGTGTTTTGCTGAGGTCAAAAGCTCAACTCATAATTGAACTGAAGTGAAATTATCCAATGAGGAAAAAAAATGTTTTTAACTAATTCAGTTGAGGAAGCAGAGTGGACACATTCATTAATTCTTTTTGGGAAGAGAGTTTCTCTTTCCAAAAAGCCAATCCACACAATGAGTCCAGGGCTCCAGACACCACATTTGCATCTTGCCCACAAAACTCTGCGCAGTTACTTTTCATCCCCCAGACACCCAGCAGGAGCAAATAAAGCTCTGCTCGCTGCTGCTTGCCAAACAGCCTCACCAAATATTCTGGGAAACATTTCAAAACACTGAAGTCTTCCAACACACAGCCTCTGGGAAAACCACAGAAGGAAAAAATCATACTCACAGGTGAACCTCTCCTCATCTCCTTCTCCCTCTGTTTCCACACTTTGCTGCTTAAATTCAGTCAAGTCTGTTTGGAGGACTTCATCAACAGCAGCGTGGATCAACGATGCTGCGAGAAGCGGTGAGACACCTCTGCTGGTAAGAAAAGGGAGGGAAAGCAAAATAGACTGCACTAGTTTAAATTGAGCCACAACCTCCCTGTTAAAGCTAGTGACCTCAGAATCAGAAAGCATTACACGCAATCAATAATTCCAAATTCATTAGTAAACTAGCAGAGGAAACCATATATTCAATATTTATTCATACAAGTCTTTAGTAAGATCTTCAGTTAGACAGCTGCTTTCTCAAGAACGCAAGGAGGAAGCAGTGTATGAATCATGTTTTCAAACTGTTGCCTCACACTCCAGTCGCAGATGGTACCTCCTTCTCCCGAGCTCTCAGATGGGAGCTGCTACCTTTGGTTCTAGCCTCTGAACACAAACTTTCTATTGACTACACAACATTTCTAGCTCGCAGTAAACTGTCTCACCACAGACAGCATCAGGATCTCTGTGCTGCAGTACACACAAATCTCCCAAAAGGCTAATTAAGACTCCAGTTCCCTTCCCTCCACAAGAAAAGTCCTGCCTAGTACCAACCTGTAGCCCTTTAACACCCAGATCCTCCTGGCTGGAAGTTGCCCAAAGAAATCACACAGCAAGAAGATGCAGAGCTGGCACTGGGGACCAGGCTAAGAAAAGACTCCAAGACTTGTGATTCAGCTGAAGTTTTTAGAAAAGCACCTAGAAGACAGTAACGCCAATAATACACACCCTCTCCTTTCTACTCAATGCTTTATGCAAGCTCCGGGCTTTATAGGAAGCACATACTTGCTTCAATTCTTTTGAATCTGTAAACAAATAAGCCCCATCCAACTTTAAAATGAGGCTACTAGAAAATAACTCTTTTATATTCACTATATTCCTGTGACAGGCACTAACAATTACAGTACATAACACACATTCCAGACATTTTCTACGAGCACAATGAAGAATAAGCGTGGATGTCCATAAAAAGCATTTTATCCATTGTTCACGGAGTGTTTGATACCCACAAAGCACCAAATTATACAACCAAAGCAAATAACATATTAAGGCACCTGCAGCAAGTCAGGGACAAGACTGTTTTGCCAGGAAACATTTAGAAAGTCCTGCACAAAACTGGCTGGCTCCCGAGTCAGAAATGGTGGAAACAACTGGTCTCCGCAGAGGTCCAACAGAGATGGCTGGGTTTGTGCTGGGAGGGGAGGACCGTGGGGTTCCAGTCCCCGTGACAAGCAGCTGGAAAGCATTTTCCCATTGTGTTTCTGGAACAGGGGCCTTGTCACACCCCAGCAGCCACACACGTACCTCCCGGGGCAGCGACAGAGAGCCCTGTGCTCGGCAGCAGGGGCCAACAGCAGCCCGTTCCATGCTACCTTCTGTAGCGGCGACGGCCTGCTTTCATGACTCATTTTGGCACTTCAATTAGATGGCAGCGCCTTTGCAGCCCTTTCAGTGCCAGCTGCAGCCACAGCCAGGAAGGGCAGAAAGTGGCTTTTCCCCCTCCCTGGAGTAACATGTTTAGGGGAGTCAGTTCCTTTCCTACCCAGGTTAGAAATAACAATGCCTGCTTATCATCACTCTGACGCCAACAGACAGCCTTTTAAAAGGTCAGGCAAGAAACACATCCAAAACGGATATGGCAACCCCCCCCCCAAAAATCCTGCTTCCTGCTTGCGTTTGTATAGACGGAGAAGAAAGGAATATGAAAATACAAGCCACAAAAACAATGTCAGATGTGTAGCTGAAAGTCAGAAGCCTTTAGTTAGAGTAGGTTTCAGCTCCAAGAATAGAGACAAATACTAAGTGAAACAGCTATGCATTTAAACGCATAGCAAGAGCCACAGCTTCAGTCACCTTCAGAATTTCTCTGCCAGGTTCGAGGAAAAATTCAAACCTGGGCTAGGTTTCCAGTTCGGCATCAGAAGAGGGCTTGATGATTTTAAACTTCATCGACTTCTGCTTTCCAGAGCCCTGACTTGCTGAGCTGGGTCCATAAAAAGCAGCTTAAACAAAAGGCAATGTACCAAGTGCTGTAATTCACAAGTCCTGTATAAGCCTCTGCTTACAGGATGTCTAGAACAAAGAAAAGGTTTATGCATTATTATGTCACACCCTTCCACTTTTTCCAGTTGCCACCCATTCCTAGAAGGGAAATTCATGGATTCCTCAGTACTGATATACTTCATTCAGCTTTGCTTCCTATGCATTTCCTCCCTCTCCACAGTTTTGCAAATCTATACAAAGAAAATGGTTGCTTATTGGGATTTTATTTCTTATGCAAGCAGCAATAACAACACTGAGCAGCTGATTCTGACGTGCTGACAAAAGATAAAATATATTTATAAGCCCGTTTTTTACTCAAGCTCAGGTAAACGGAGCTCCAAGGCAATGGCATCTTCCATGCAGTTTAAATATTTCCTGGTTCTAATTCCACCCTCTAAATCAGAGATTTTAAGAGTTACCAAAATACATAATTAAAGGAGAGTGAGAGCTGCTCCTTTAGTTGAGAGCTCCAAGGCCTCGCTTGGCTGGAGAGCACTGGAAGCAGGCACAGTACCTATGGCAACCCGCGTGAAAGTGGAAGCCTGTTACCATAACCGACTCCAAACCTTTTCTGTAAGCAAAGAAAAATGTCACTTGTTGTTAAAATCTTCCTTTCAAAGAAGCCCAAGACACCCTGCTGACAGGCTGAACCAAGCACATTTAGTCTTCACGAATCAGAAGAAATACTGTAGCTGTTTCCTAAGTGGGAATACAGCTGTGCTGGGAAGAAGAGGGAAGGTGGTGTGTGACATGGAAAGGATGTCACCTTCTCTTTGGAGCCTTAGAAGCACGTCAGCCCCATTTCTATGACACACACAGCGCTAATTACCTACCCTCGGCCTACGCAGGCTAGTAGTAAACAGACTTAAGAGTTTCTTTGCTACAGGCTATTTCTTTGCTAACAAAAAGGGTGTGTTTTGACCACAATAAAAAATATTTCAGAAGAATGAATGCATGTTGTAACAGTACAGACGAGGCACTGCAGCTCCACCACCAGCTACAGTCAGATAGCCAGGAGTTCATATCCTCCAGCCACTTCACGGCAAAATACAAGCCTCATTTTAAAAACGTGAGCATAGCTAATAATGGGTAAGTTAAAGAGTAAAGCAATACTCGGCTAATGAAAAACACACTTAAACAGATATGCCATCCTCCTCTGCGAAAGGCTCCAGACCACTGGACACACCGACTATTGCTAGGAGGAGCTACGCACAGCCTCTCTTGATATACATACCTCTGGGGCAAAATAAAGTTACACACGGAAGTAGAAAGCAATTATGGTACCTTGCGTAGCTTAGATTTGGCAGGAGTTGCAGAACAGAACCTACTTCTCTTCTTGTTCACCTTGTTTCTCTTCTGCAATACAATCTAGTTCTCTATTTTATTCCCCTTTAAAAGGCCAGCTGTCACGCTGTCATAGCCACAGAGTACTCGTGTACGTCAGATCAATCATAGGGCCACTAGTGACCCGTTATGTACCAGCCTTCAGAAAAGAAAGAATATACACAAGTTCCTTCAGGAAGCAGAAACCCCAGTAGGATTGCTTCTTTTTGGGCTTTATTTGGGTGATCAGCTCCCCAGCACATTTGCACATCAATTCAGAGATGCACCCCCATCCAGGAGAGCATATTCAGAAGTCTCCAGTGAACAGCTTTATGGGCATTGGGGGCCATCCAGAGCATCAAAGGTGAGGCCATGACGTCTTGTCCAGAGCCTCAACTGTGACTGCCCTTTTCTCCAAGGCTTGACAAGAGAGGCCGGCCGTTGTGCTGTGCTTCGGGGGAGCGAAGCAGTGCAGGGGATGGCAGACCCACAACAGCCGCTCTTCTGCTCGGAGCAGGGAGAAGCAAAGGGAAGCAACGGGCAGGGAGCCCTGTGGGACCTGCTGGAGAGTGGTACAAGCCTCACTAGGATGTACCAACACCCAGGGTTGATGCAACGCCTCCTGAATTTATTTTTTTTTTTGGAAGGAAAATAATTCATATCCTCCCACCACACACACACATTCTCCCACGGCACTGTCAGGAAATCTCTGTTTGTATAAAGAGAAGCACAAGAGATTACTAGCTGTATTGGCCAAGTTGTTGATCACTTGTCACCTTTCGAATTAAAATAAATAAATAAATAAATAAAAGGTTACATGATGTCATTTCTAGGTATGATTACCAAGCCGCAGCAACAAGGCAGCAGTGGTATTGCAGGCCAGCACACCACAGCACGGTCCTCTTTTCCTTTCAGAGGGGATATACATACAGATATATACGCATATGTTGGGAAACAAAGCGGTGCCGTATCTGAGAGCAAAAGCTGCCAGCACCACTCAGCTGCAGCTGACTTCCTTTGGAGGGAAGATGTATTTTTGCACCTTTTGCTGCCAGCTCTGTAACCCAGCAGATGACAGCGCCGCGGCCGGGGGTGCGTTCCCCGCACGTTACCCCGTGTCAGCACAGCGGCTTCAGCGGGGATCTGCAAATGCCAGCACTTCTCTAGCAACTGAAAGGTCCTCTCACACTGCCCAAATAATAGCAGGTCACAAGGCTCCTCAGAAACAAAAGCTGCTTGTACTCAGTATTTTCTCCCCAATCTGCCACTTTTATTTCCCTCCTCCCTTTTTATTCTTATCATCAACTACAGAATGTTTCCCCTCAAGTGGCTCTAAGCGTTAGTATTTATTACAGCAGCAACCAGAGCTCCCAGGGTGGCGGTGACCAGAAAAACACAAATATCTGTCAATCAGGGAGAGAACATTTGATGTCCTGCAATGCACAGGAAGGTGTTCCTTGTGTTAATGACGTCAGGTCTTTACAGTAGATGAACAATATAGAATCAAACGCATCTTTACATCCTTCAGTTTTTTTCAGATTTTCTTCTGAAATGACCAGAAGCAGCAGGATTAGAATCCAGAACCCATCTGTTTAGGCCCATCAGTCACCATCAAGCAGTTATCATAGAAATTGTGCAATGGAGAGTCCCTGCTACTTCCATTTAATTCTCAGCAGGAAGAAAAACCACAGAGCACAACAGGAGTGGCTTAATTCCACAGAAGCCACTTTTCAGTTGAGCCCTAAACCTGTTGTTTCAAAATCAAATATTTCTTATCTTGACGCCCAATTTAAACAGCAACAGAAAGGGTGTTTCACACAGGTTACAAGAGCAAAACATGGAAGTTCTAGAGAAAGACAATTCCAGTTTTCCAAGCAGAACCAAAGAAACATGATTTAAACACCAGCAAGCCAGCCATAAAAGTTTCATCATCATTATAGATTTTATCTTTTTTTCAGCATTTCATCAAGCTTTTTCTCTCTTGTATTGCAGGTGTCCCCATACATATACTTTATCTTTAAAGGCAAAGCCATTCTTTCCCCAAGTTACTATTAAGAGTATCTTGTAACAGGGAAAACTCCCGGGGAGTTTTAAATTAAGAAACGTATTCTGAAATGCAATTTACTGATCACAAAATTAGCAGTTTGCCCAGCACTATATGCAGTCGGAGGCAGGAGAGAAGTGCCAAGAGCTTTATGACCCAGCCACACACAGAGTGCGAGCTGCACATCGCTTCCCCCAAGCCCTGCCTCCTCCTGCCCTCGGCTCCCCCAGCAGCAGGGGACAACCCCTCACAAGGGAGAACAGCCTGGTTCTGACCACCCCAAACCACCACAGCCGCTTCGTTAACCATTTGCAAAATTAACTACTAAACAGCAGAAGTACCACATTCCTCTTGCGCGCTTTTATCAAGGCTTCCAATTCCAGCGTTATTAATCACACAGCAGTGGGAGAGCAGCGCTGCAGAGAGCAGCCCGGCGCTGCCCAGCCCACCCCGCTTTCCCTGCAACCCCACCAAAACCAGAAAGTCCGTTTGCAGGCGACCACACATGGAATTCACTTTCTTCTCTGAAGCGATCACACTGTGAACGTGTTCCGGGCAAAGAGAAGTATTAATGCATCACAACAAGACACACTAAATGGTACAAACCAGGAATAAGTGAGCAAGTTTCAGGGGATTTACTAAAAGCAGAGGTTATGGCAGACAGGGTACTGGCTGGTTTCTCGGAGGAAGCAACCAAAGGGAGTTTAAGAAGAGACTGGGTAAACCAGAGGCAAGGAAGGTATTTTTTTTTCCCGTCTTCACACTCACATCACATCAAAACATCACAATATCAGAGTTGCTGTATTAACTATTCTAAAAGCAGGGAAATGTTGAGGATAAAGGTGCCTGAGCCCCACCTTGGGTGTAAGACTAGAGAGTAAAACACCAGACACCACACAGGATGCTGGGGCAAGGAGAGATGAACCACAGCAAGCGGCCTGGGAGGGGGCAGAAGCGGAAGCAAAGCCTCACAACTGCTATTGTAGTAACGTCCCCTCGCACAGGAAGGCTGCTGGAATGTCACATTGTTCCTTGGCCGTGTCACAGGATGGCCACACAAGTTCCAGCTCCTAACAAGGGAAAGGAGAAATTCCTGTATTGGGGGTCTGGTTTCATCTTATGCTCTGTTTCAGGACAAGTTGGTAAAATTTCAGGTTCATTTCTAAAGCTTTGGAAGTAACTAAAGGAGTCTTCACTCGCATTGACCCATTTCCACAGGTTGTCAGAACACACAGCTCTTACCCAAAAGCATGTGTTAATTAAAATTCTGCAAAACAAGAGCACTTAAGCCTGCCCTAATTCTTCAGAAATTTATATATGTATTTAGCTCCACACAAGGCAGGCAGTTCCACTGATTTAAATGAATTATTCAAAGTAGAACCATCTGCAAAGCTCCACCGGATTAGCCATTTAAGTCCATCTCCTGCCAGGGAGCGAAAGCGGTTGGCTGTTTTAGCCAGTGTCTGCCTATAGCTGCATTTGTAGATGATTGTTAAAGTAATTAATTTTAGATTAGTAAAGGCACTCAAGGGGGTCAGCCTGAGATATCCAACTGCTTGCATGTAAGAGACGTGTGTAGCCTTAGAGAAGCAACAGCATTCAGGAACTTGTCCTTGGTCCTAACAAATGTTATTCCTTACCCCATTCTCCTCTCAACAGCGAGCCTGATGGGTGGTGGAGGAAGAACATTTCTCCTTGCAAAGGCACAAAGGGTTTATGCCTCCAAGCAACTGAAGGACAAGATAAACATCACCATATGTTGTCTCAGGCGCCAAGGATATTGCTGGACCTTTTCTGGCTTGGGCGCTTCGAGGCACGACCCAGACTCTGTGTGCGTGCAAATGAAGTACCTGACAATGCAGAAATTAGAAGCAGAACTGCAGAACCATGTGCCAAACTTGATTCTAAATAACCCTTTGATCTATAGAGAAACCCTTCTCATTACTAATTATCATTTAAAATACATTCTATGATGCCGGAGTGTTAAAGAAGTCTCAAATGGAGGAAACACAGAAGAAGCATCACTGCCAGAAGTCAGCAAGGTACACCCTGTAACATCTTCATAGTGTCACACCTGGTTACATTGGCACTGTAATATTTGAACGTGCATATTTTCCACTGAGCTGCCATCTGTGTGCCAGGGATGCTGCCGGGACCACCTGCAGCAGCAGATCACTGGATCACACTGACCTCTTGCGAACTCGCTCCCTGATCTGGCATCACTTCTGCACCTTTAACTTTCACACAAACATTTACATGTCTTGTCTCATCCCTCCCTTTATTTCTTCTTTTCTTAAAGCCTTTAGCATTCTTCTTTCTCCTGCTACCTTACATTCCCTGATCTACTTTGTCGAGGATTTGAGGGATTCAGATCAATTGAGAAGTTTATTTAACCTTTGAAACTGCATTTTGAGTTCATCTGCAGTAGCAAACTGGGGAACATGGGAACCAAAGCGTAATGTTGGCCATTTCTCACACAATCAGAGCCTTTAGTTTTGGTCCTTAGTTACATGGATTATGAGAAGAGGGCCTGCACTTTCAAAATACCAGATTCCTGTCTTGGCCTTGGGCTCAACCAGTCTTTTCCTCCACATGCATAAACTTAGCCCACCCAGCAGGAAACCACAGCCATTTTGCAACTGAATATGGGGTTTCTCTTTGTCATAGGAGACCAAAACTGAGCAGAAAGTCTGCTGGGATCCCTACATCTGACACTTCGGGTGTGCTTCACACACCCTGCTTCACTGTTCTACCTGCAGGCAGCCATGAGAATTCATAAAAACACTTTCCTTGTGTATTTCTGTTTTCCAAGCACAGTTTGTGAGAAGAGGGATAAGTAGACTGCTGCACTTCAATTCTGCTTTGCTTTCTTTAGCTATCTTTCCCTTCCTTTTCTTTTTTGCCAGCCAGGGAGTAAGCCGCTGGGCGAAGCGTGGTATCTGATGAGACGGGGCTGCAGGGCAGGGATGTGGAAGACACAGCCTCTGGCAGGGCAGGCTCCTTCCTGCGTGAACCCCACAAGTGACAGGAGAGATGAAAGCACGGCCAAAGCAGCACTCTCTGCTTCCACTTGTTAACATGCCCCCTAGAGAACAACAGACTGTTAGCGGGTATGCAACTCAGAAATGCAGTTTTAAAAATCACTGCAGTTTGAAGAACCTATCCCGTATCTCTACAGCTTCATACTTTCCTCTCTAAAACAATTTTAGGAAATATTAGCGTGGCCCACGTGGCAGATGGGCTGCCATCTGATAAGCATTTGATCAAGACTGGCACCACTCTGTTCTCTACAGCCCTCACCCAGAACCACTCTGGTCCCAAAGAGTTCAAAGATTCAATGCACGTGATGAATTTGCAATCTCTTTTAGGAATGCAACAGCTGTGTTTTGTTCAAGAGCAATCTAGTCAAAGCACAACTAAGTAATGCAATGATCAACTGCATCTTTTTCAACTACAGCCCAAAAAAACTAAGGGTTTTTTTGTATGAGTTTCCCGTCTTTAGGTTTAAGGCACACCTAACTGAACAGTGTTACGTCCAGGAGCGTCTACATGATATAAAGTACAGAAGTAATTTGACTTTTTTTAAGGCAATTTAAGTATCTAAAAATCACGTATAGACTCTCGACAACAGCAACAGAATCTATTCAGTGTTCATAAACTCACCAGATGGTACCTAGAGAGACAAGTAATTTAAACCCTGCTTTCTATCTCTTTATCAAATTCCTCTAGTGACCGGGTAACATCCAGCATGCCTAACACAGCCAGTCCCCTTAACTCCCTGCCTTCACTAGTTATCCCAGCACAGTCAGCTCTCCACTTAGATGTTTAGTTTTTTGTTTGGACCATCCGCAATCCCTGTTCTGACTCTTAACACACACTTTAATGAAGCAGACCATAACAAGAACTTAGTAGAGCCCAGACCAGGCCGGCCGTCCCTGCCGTGCTGCAGGGAGCGGAACAAAGAGCACCAGAAGGCAAGAGTTACAGCGAGAGAACTTGTTCTTGGCGAAGCGCTAAGTTGCCAGAAGCAGTAACGAATCCAAGTTCTCAGCAGCGTTAAAGACTAAACCGGTAGGGATGGAGGTCGTAAGGAGTCTCTCCTGGGATCGAGGGTGACAGAACCGCCGCCGAGAGAAGAGCTCCCGGCGTCTGAGCCAACACCAGCCTCAGCAACCCGCGGGAGCCCGTCCTGCTCGCCCTGGCGACTTGCGGCGGGGCGGGGGGCCACGGCGGCCACCTGCCCGCTCCTCCGCCTCCCCCGGCACCCACCGACCCAGCCCCGGGCGGACCACGTCACCGCACGAATGGCCCTGTCACGCTAATTGCGGGGCTGTAATTTAACCTCTGGCGCACCACGAGCGGGACAGCCGTTCCCGGGAGCACCCAGCCATGAGAAGGGCGCCGATCTCGGCGGGAGGCCTGTGACAGCACCGCGCCACCGACAGCCCGGCTCTCGGGAGAATATTCACAGGAACAATTAAGAACGTGGAAATACTGATTAAAAACACCATCTAGCGTTGCCTCGGCGAGGTGTGCCGGACCTCGCCGTCTCCCCAGGAGGCGCCGCCCGCCCTGCGCCCCTCAGCCGCCCGCCCCGGGCCCTCACCTGCCGCCCAGGAGGCCCCTGGCCCGCTCGGCCAGCGCGCCCGGCACCTCCGCCTTGCTCAGGGCGCCGCTCCCCGCCGCGCTCCAGGGCAGCGGCTCCGCCGGGCCCAGCGGAGCGGGGAAGTCCCGCAGGAAGGAGCTCAGGGCAGCGGCGGCCGCCTCCGCATCCAGCGCCATGGCGGCGCCGCGCTCGCGCGCTGCCCGCCGCCGCGCCGGGAGCGGGACGGGGCGGGGCCGGCGGGGCAGTCACGTGGCAGGAGGGGCGGGGCCTCCCCCGCCATCGGCCCCCGCGCCCCCCGCCCCGCCGCCAGCGGGGCCGGCACGAGCGAACGGCTGAACCGCGAACCGCGCCCGGAGAGAGCCCCGCTTCCCCCGGTGTCACCGGAACCCAGCGCCAGCCCCGACCCCCCGCGGCAGAGCCCTGCGGGCACAGCGGGGCTGCCAGACCCCCCCCCGGCGCACCGGGGCAGGGCGAGAGGGAGGGACCGGCCCCCCGGCAGCTGCTGCAGTTCGGGGGCTCCAGCGCCTGGGAACAGCTGCTTCGAACAACAGGAAAGCAGTGAACTTAAACAGATTTTTATAAGAAGTTTATTCTCCTGTTGCGTGGCCATTATACAAAGTAAGCAGCCAGAGCTGCCATTTTGTCCTTGGGTTTCTTTGGGTTGAGCCTTCCTCCCGGCCGCCGGCCCTTGCCCCTGCCCCGGCCCTGCCGCTTCCCCTGGCCCCCGCGGTGCATGGGGTGCCTCATGGCCGCGTGCTTCAGCTCCACCAGGTCCTGAAACACGGGGTCACAGAACACGCAGCCCGAGTGCTGTGTCTCATCGCCGGGCAGCGGGGACTTGGCTTTGTTAAAGTCGACGTCCACGAGGGCCGCGTCGCACAGCTCGCAGGTCTCCGGCGACACCCGGACCTTGTGGGCGTTCTCGAAGAAGTGCACGATGACGTTGCACTTGTTGCACGCCATCTTCCACTTGGGTCCCGAGGTGGAGTCCAGCACCAGGACGCCGCTCTCGCACTCCACGCACTGCCCGATGCCCAGCATGCTGAGGGAGTGCTGGCAGGTGGGGTGCGTGCACTCGTTGCAGCCCATTCCTGCCGAGGGAGAGCACAGCCAGAGCACCAGCCACCCCCCAGGGGGACACACACAATTCACACACACCTTAGTATTTTACAGGTTTTCTAAATCACTACAGAATGGAACCGCTCCCCAAACGGCAACTTGCCTTTTCACTGTCACAATAACCCCTTGCTCAAAGATGTTTCTATACAATGGCCTTCAGAATTGCCAGATCCTGTCGCTGTTGAGAAGAGGCAGCGTGGACACAGTACAGGTGAAAACCACTGTGTTTTATGCTACATGTGTGGCTCCTCACTTATTGCTACATTATGCTTGCACTATACACTGTTAGTACAAGGCATTATTAATTAAAAGATGGTAGTAAAAAGATTCCAAAAAGCTCCTGACACTCAGAGCTTCAAAGCACTATTTGAAGTTTTGGTCTCTCAGTCACCAAGCTAAATGCAACTTTTACCCCTTCTTGCATCCTTCGACAGCTTTTGACACCCTGTCTGTCTCAGTACCAGAATGCTCTCAAGAGCTGGTCTCCATCTATAGCACTGTCCACACCAAGCAAACACCGATCTGCAACGTGCCAGAATCTCAGGGTCCTTCACTGCATAACGAGTGTCAGGAAGGTCACCTACTGTGCATGCATGTATATTAAATTTTTCTTGTATAAAGGAAAAAAAAAAAGGGTTCAGAAATGAGTTAACTAATAAATTTTGGTCAGAGAGTTTGATGTGAATTTCAGGTAACCTAATTTGAACAGCACTTTATACTAAGCAACACTGATTAAAAACTACTAAAAACCACACTGTATAGACGGCACCTAATTTCTCTCAAGTGAGGTCAATCCCTGCACGTCTACAGATTCCCTACCTTTTTTCATGTCTCTGAAGGGAGGATGGTTGTAGCAGTACGGACAGAGTGGGTAGCTCTTTCCTCTGGACCCAGATGACCACAGCACCAGCTCAAAGTCATCCAGGGGGCAACGCAGCTCCTTGTAGAGTTTAATGGTCCCATTCTGTGGGAGACTGTAGGTGTCATCACAGTGAGAGCAGTGCAGACGACTTGGTTTGGCCTGGAAGAGAACACAAATCTCCAGAACAACTGCAGTGTCAACAGGACTTCAAAACTCACAGGAAACCCCACTGGGACTGCTCTCTGGTTTGTTCCCCACAGGAAAACCCATCAGGCTCTTTGTTTTAGAAATACGCTCTGGACAACCACGCTTGAATGAGCCAAATTCAGTAACGGAAAAGGGGTTTCTATTCAATGCCCCCCAGAAAGTGAAATTTAAATTCCAAGTATAAGGCAAATTTACCTGAATATACTTCATGAAGCGATGGCATTTGCCGCAGCGGGAAAGGGGTTTACCCGTGGCAGCTAAGGGTGAAAAAGACACTTCCATCAGCTCATCCATACCTGCGAAAGAGATAAGCATATTTGTGTTAGAATTCTAGTTCTTAAGAGGAAATCTTGCACAAAATCATCTACAGGACCTGTGAAGAATAAGTGGAAATTAAAATATTTCATTTACAATGCTCTTCCTTGTTTAGGAAGACTTTTTAAACACACAGCGTTTTGCAGTGAGCATGCACAAGCGCACGTGGCTAAGTACTTCAGCTAGTCTCAAGTTTTTGAAAGCTCACCACTGCAGTCACAAAATGAATCTGAGGTGGAGCCATGATTTAGTCCATCTCCTTTTGGAGAACAACTTAATTTGATCAGAAACTTTCAGTCCTGGAACACGACTTTCTAGTAAGCCTAAACCTCCAACAGGAATCTAATTTACAAGTATTTTCTACTAGCATCTTTGCAACTATTAAGTAATCATAGGGAACTCAACATGTAAAAAGTTTTACCTGCAATAGAATCCACAAAATAGTGAAATTTCCTTTTGAAAATGTCAAGGGTGTGCTCCAGGACCTGATGATAATTCGCTTTACCCAAAGCTATTAAGTTGAGTTGCTTCTCCACAGCACTGCGGATGGTAGGAAGAACCAACTCTGCATCTAACAGCACACCAGAGACAACAGCAACAGAGAAGCAACAATGAAAGATCAAGAAACGGGGGTAGGAAACTGTCCATTCGTAAACCGGTATCAAAATGAACAAACAAGTTTAATGACTATAGATTTTGGAATTAGTAATACTTTCCTACAGGTGTTATTTCAGACAGAAATGCTACTCATATGGTGACAACAGCCCTAGGACAGAAAGGGAAAAGCATTTAACTGACCTATTTTGTAATAACCATGAACCAGGACAATGCCCAGGTTTGTAGGCTTTAGTCTCCGGCCGCTCTCCACCGTGACATAGTTCCGCTGGCAAATGTTGTTAATGTGGACTGGAATACTCGCATCAGTTCCTGCCACACAAAGGAAAACAACATATCCATCCTGAGCAAAACAAAGTGTCCATCAAATTTCTGACTCCTCTGGTTCTATGTCAATCTATAGTGCTCCTGAGATTGCTTAAAATTCGGATTATCTTTTTACTGTTACCCAGCTTCAGTGGATAACCTCCAGTAACTCTTCATGTCCTTGGCAGGTTTGCAAAGACTGAACCGTATGTATTAACCTTAATTCTTCCATCTGTTCCAAGGAAATACTATTAGGAAGACACTTATTCTCACAACCACTTATTCTGGAGAAACACAGTAACAGACTATGTTTGTTTTGAATGGGCAAATCTATGACAATGCATCAAAGGAAACAAGCCAGCTTTAATAATAATAATTAAAAAAAAAAAAAGCAGCACTGTGGTAAATTGTATAATAAGATATATAAGGACTATTGGAGCCAGCAAAGCTGAAGCAAGCTGTAAAGAGAGGAAATCGTCCCTAAAAATGGTGAGGTGGATTCTTCAACACAACGTCATCTCTTTCTGACAGAGAGGTGACAAGGATGTGTTAGGGAAGGAGACTACTTTGGCCAGAAACCAGGCATAGGGCTAAGAAAGGGAAAGGAATGTCGGGGAGAGAGAATCTACCACCTGCCAAGAAGTGCTACAGACACTGCAGTTTGCAGGGGAAAAAGAGATCGTTACTGCACCTACGCAAACGAATACTGAAAGGTCATTACCGACAGAGACTGTTCAGAGGAGCGATTCAGACTCTCTGTGCTCTCGGTGGCTGTATTACGGGATAATGTAAGCTAAGCAAGTTCCTACCAATGCCATGCTTTTCCATCAGAGTGATAAGTTCTGCTTCTGTCAGGTAATCAGGAGGACTGGTTTGCTTTTCCAGCAATTTTATTTCACCAACTGGAAAAAGATCTCCTTTCTCACAGTGGGGAAGGCTCTCTTCTAATGGGATGCTGTGCCATGACATAATTTCTGTGAACCCTGGAGGCAAAGAAACAAACAAACAAAAATGATGAGAGCTTATCTTCACAGTTCTCACAAGGCCAAGGTAAACATTTCTAATTTTAACACAGGCCACATTAGGGAGCCCAAAGTTAAGAGGCTGTTGGCCACATCACGCAGTACAGCATCACGGGGCATGGCTTGAGCGAGGCTGATACATGAGAAAAATTAAATACTTTCCTTGAATGAAAGCACAGTGCCAAAATGGATGGGAAAAGTTTCTTACAAAGGAAATACAAATAGTAAGTCATATTAATATAATATGGGCTATACAGCCAGCTTACCATAAAAACCTCAGTGGTGGTGCTACGGTCTTTATACAGAGGCCCCAAAAAAAGAATCTTTGTGTAATTTAACCCTCAAAAGGCATTTGCTGTCTGTAAAGAGATCAGTCTTCACACTAGCAAATGTGGCATTACATCTTTGAGACTACTACATGAAAAATAAGACTTTTTCTACTGTAACTGAAGTATGCAAATGAAGACAAAGATCTGGTTATTGGTCTCAATAGCTCAAAAATGTCTTCAAAGTTGTACTTGTCCCCAACACTCCACTTTTATATCCATTCAATGTATTAATGGGGAAAAAAAATAGTCTGTAGCTAACTAGTTCCTCCCTGGTTAGTCTTACCTGGTGAAGTTACCACCTTTCCAATACAGGTAAAACGTTCAGGGCCAATACTGAAAGAAATGGTGGTTTGTAGGTACTTGCAATCAGCGCTGACAGTGGCAATGAAATGCCGAGTTATATACTCATACAGCCGCCATCCATCTCCACCTGGGGATAAACAACACCTTACCCACAGAACTCAACTCCTGCAGCTCTACATTAAATCTGAACTAAAAGGTACCAGATTTCCACAGGTATCATGGGAAAAAACAGCATGTAAAAGAAAGCAACATTCAAAAGTCCATCCAGTTTCCCCTCTAAAACTTCCTGCCCATAGAACCATCAGGTCACACAAACACGAGCTGCGGGCGGATGCTCTTGGAGAAAGACTGCCAACTTAGTCAGCCCATTTCCCAGTTTTACAATGTGTCCGAGCGAAAGGATAAAGTATAAAAACTTCCCTTTTTTCCTTTAAAAATTAAAAAAAAAAAAAAAAAAGACATGTGAACAGAAATAAAATGTCCTACTGCCACACCCTAATTTACATCCTAAAGTGGGAATGTGTTAGCAACTGCCACACTGGGCAGCTTGAAGTACTGCAAGAGATCACTCTGAAATGCTACTTATTAATGCTAATATAGGTTAAATTTCCAAGCAAAGTTTCCTTATTCAGTCTACAGGTAGGAAATCAAACAGTAACAAGGTTACACTGCTACCAACAACTGCTAAGTCTTAGTCCTGTGCTTTGCATGTTTCATCTTACTGCGTATATAAAGAAAAAAAATCCTGCAGAGCAATCCAGTATCCTACACAAATACTCAAAATTTTAAAGCATTTCTTTTTCTATCAGAGATTATTTCACTGATTTCACGAAAATAAAAAGTTATTCATTTTCTACAACAACCTTAGCTATTATTAATAAACAATACCATACATTCACTACAGTTTCTTATAACCTTAAAATCCCTTTTTGAGGGATAACAGCGTACAGAAAGTTAAATGTTACCTTTTAATACAAAAAAACCCAAACCATAGAGACTAAATTAAAATGCAGTTGAAGTTTGACTTTCCAGTACAAAAATCCAATAAAATGTCAATACTTGGAAGTTTCTATTTTGGGGCAAATTTCTCCTAAAGTAGGCATTAAATTGTTAAGTTGGCTGTTCCTTTTCTTTAGCAGTACCATGGCGCCCAGGACCAATTCCTGAAGAGCAGATCAGCTCTGAACTTTCCTGTCACCAGAGGTTTAAGTCAAGATAAAGTCTGTTCTTTCCTCACTTCCTGCCATTCAAACAACTGTATTTTCTGTTTGAACTCGGGGATCTTCAGGCTGGCTCCTGTACCTCAAGGAACTAATCTGCTGGCAGTGTTCCAGCACTGCTGAATTTGCCCGTACCTAATTCTGCTTCTGTTGCCGCTCGCATCGGTGTGATGGGAGGGTGGTCTCCTGCATCGTGGCCTTTCCTCGGACGATTAATGCCTTCTGACAGCAACGCCTTCACCTGGGGAAGGAAGAGAGAGCACTTGGGCGGGCTGAAGCGGGTAATGGGGCTCTCTCAGCAGGTTAGGAAACTTTTTAGATCAAATCCATTACAATACAACATCCACAAATAAAAGCAACTACAGATATTTATTGCTTCTAAAGACGTATAGGTCGTAATATATCAAGTAGGATACATTCTAAACCACAGACTAGAGAAGGACCTGTTAAACAGTGCAGGTATTGCTGCGTGTACTCACAGTGTCTGCCCAGTAAGGATTATTGGCTTGTTGTCTCAAACACCCCTTCAAGTCAAAGTTTTCTGGATAATGAGTAGTTTCTGTTCGAGGGTAGCTAATATAACCCTGAGTATAAAGACGTTCTGCTATTTGCATGGCATGTTGTGGACCCATTCCTAAGATGGGATAAGAGAAAACAAAAATTACCTACACATCACTGTGATGACTTGTTTGCTCATCTGAAAGTATACCTTATCAAAGCATTCAAATAAATCATGGTTTGTCCTTTCCAGAAGACTTTTGTCACCTTGATTTACCCAACATTTCACTTTTGACAAGCTTTCTAAACGTATGATGTTTTTTATGGAGAGGAGGGTATCAAACTATATTTGATCTGTCCTTGGTTATTTCATCTGAGAAGCCAAAATACTTTGCTTTGAAACAGTGTGAAAATCTGAACTTTTACACGTACCTAAAGCAGCACTGGCCACTCGTAGCATTTCTACCGTGTTCAGAGCCAGTGGTCTCTGCTTCACCTTCTCTTTTTTACTCACAGATTCTACCTAGAAAATAGCATTTTCCCAGTAAAAGTTTTGAAGTTTGGTAACCGGTAAACCTTTCATTTCCACCATGCCTATCAACATGTGGCACACCTAACATTACCTGTTCTTGTCATGCCTGTTTGGGTTTCTTCAAACAGTAACTACCCATATATTTTTACTTCAGGAAATCTGACTGGAGATAATTTTAATAAATTCTAAAGTTGTAGTATTAAGGTCCCTTTGTGCTATGGACCAGATCAGGCCTGTAACTGGGAATGCAGCAAGGCAGCTTACTGCTCTCCTTACTTCCCATTTACCTCAGGAGCACGTAGTTTTGGCGCTACAAGTGCTTATTCCAAGCAATGGTCCTAACTATAAGGATCTAGATTTTTAAAAGCTTCACGCAGTCTTTGAACTTTGATGGCTGTAAGCACTTAAATCCAAACATACTGTCAAACAAGTACTGAACAGAGCAGAATTAGAAGCTAATTGACTCTGACTGTACCAGACAGATGATTAAAAATTTACCTACAGGAATATTGCCATATAAGTAATTAAATTCTGATGTATACAATGTCTCATGCAAAATAAGAGGTCTGCTGGAGATCTGAACAGTATTTCATAGCAGGTTTAGTAACGGAGACTTCCTATCATGAGTGATGATCATTTCCAAAGTCAATGTTAAGGAGGGGCTTCTGCTGAGATGACCACAGCAGCATAATACCAACTACAATGAAAAAACCTCTTGCCTTTTATTCTCATTTACATTAACTTGAATGGAGTAAAAAACAAGATACAGATATTGTACATCCTTATTTAATAAAAAACCAACATGTATCAAATGCGTTATTAAATGGTATTCCCTTTACATGAAATACGGCTCTACTGACATTCAGTAAATATTCCTACCTTTGCTTCTTTGGCTGTCTTTGTTATATTCAGGAACATTTGAGCAATCTCACGATCAAACACCCGCACTCTATCCCAATCCAAAGTGAGAGAACTTTCTTTTTCAGGGTTCACCTAGTGGACACACACCAAAAAAAAAAAGAAAAAAGTCCCCACCACCTCTATTACTGGAAGTGTGAGAATGCACATTTTCAACAATAACCTAGTAAGCAAATCCTAGTACCACCTGTCCCAGGCCACAGTGCTCCAAACCTGCAGCTGCACTCAGGTTTCACAGGGCTTTGGAGAAAGAGGGAGCATTTTTGAGTTCTGGGACCAAGGGAATGACTGAAATTATTCCTGCAGTTAACTGAAATACTATTCTTATTTTTCATGCCCAGCGCAGTAAAGGCTGAAATGGGCAGAAATTCAAAAGTTTACCTTTTTGATTTAGAAAAGTTAATAATTTGTATTAAACTGTAAGTAGATCATGATTTAAGTCCCATGTACAAAAATAAATATGAAGCAACCAATATTAGAGCACAAAACTCTCTGAAATAGGCACCAAATATTTCTAGCACAACACACAAGACACATCAGAAAAGAGATGACAACAGACACCAGATTGATCTTTTTTTTTTTTTTTTAATCTAAAAATGGCAACTTTTTACCCATCTACCCCTTATTTGTTTAAAATTTCCTTGTGATCGCAAGCAGCAAAACCATGTCGGTTTGCTCTCAGAGCCTGGGCAGCAGCAAGGCTATAAAACTGCTGTAAGCTGCCAAAGTATTCAGAGGACTCAACTGCCAATTAACACAATGAGCATTTTATTTGCTTTAAAATTCCAATAGTGAGCAATGCCAATGTTTGTTGGCAGCCTAATTAATTCCTGGATTCAAATTAACAACACAATAAGCCCAAGGACCCCAGGGAACAAATCCAACCCGTTTTAAGTAGTCTTTTTGGCCAAGTCCAAGCTTAGATGGTTAGCACTGAAGAATTCTTGTAAGCAGCAAACAATAACCACTTTAATACAAACCTGACATTCTGGAATCTGTTCTACAGAGAGTGCTGCCACACATGTGAACTGAACGAGAACACATGAGTAAATGGTAGGCTTTGTGAATTCTTGTCAACAGCTACAACTTTATGAATGAATAAAATGAAAATATAAGTGCATTTCTTTGGTAAAAATACATGTTCCTCACATACAAACAAGTATTGTAAAACTTACTTTAGCTTGCAGCACCCAATAAGTCTCAGGCTTAAATGACTGGATTTTGTCATGCCTTTCAACACAGAATCCAAGTGTTGGGGTCTGACACGGCCCAAAGGAGATGAGGGAGCTGTCTAAATTCCCGTATTTCCCCTGAAAATATTTAGTCTGAAACCTAAGAAAGGAAACAAAAGAGCAAGGAATAAGTACATCAATATCCTCATTCCCTTGAAAAACAAAAGCTTTCTTTAATTTATACACACAAATATGAGTAACCTACTAAAACACTCAGGCGTTAGGAAAACAGCATTCTGAGAAATACGGTCTCTTAAAGCAAATTAAGTCAGAATTACTTTGCCTCACAGAATCCTGTTTATTCCCAAGGAAAAGTGTGAGATAAAATAAGAACATACAATAGCTGCTGATAGTACTTTACCTAGGCTCAGTTAAAGCCATAGCAAAGTTTTTTATCTTTTTTTATTTGTCTGTGCATAAAATAGCTAGGTTTGGTGTGGAGCAGAATTAGCCACTAGAGTGCCAAGGCACATTTTCTGGACAGAGCAGTATTCCCGAATCTTTCATAAAGCTGTCTATAACCTATGCTGTCACCTTGTAAACGCACAGCCAATTCTAAGATCCAGCTCCTGGCGGGCATCCACTGAAAGAGCTTCATTGCGATTGGGCTCTCCCAAGTGATTCATGGCATTGCAGATGTCTGTGTCAGTAATAGAGCTGAATTTAGCTCTATAAATCGTCCTTTCAGTGCCACGAGGCTTGTTCATAACAGGAAGAACAGCATCAAGAACCTAATGAAGATCAGAAGCATATTTTTAAGAGTAATTGGCTAAAGTCAGTGTTTTTCTCTCTAAAGAACAAACCACCCCACTCACATAACATTTGCTGATACAAACTACTTTCTGAATTCAGTAAGATGTCACACCGATACACTAACTGGTAAGCAAGAGCAACATTTTTCTGTCCACTCAGAACTGTATTAAGAATTAGCAAAACCAAAGGATTTATTTATTAAACAGTAACTGCTGGAAGGGAAACACCACTCTTTGCTAAGCGCAAAGGAATTCACCAATGCAGCTGCAGCACCTTTTGGTGAACACGTACCAGTTTCTATCTAGGTTTATTCTACAGATTAGCAGGGCCCAGTTATGATACAGTGGTATTTAAAGAACTTAAAACAATTACTTGATAAAATGTCGTCTTTAAAAAAAAAAATACTCTTCATGTCGACACGTAGACTTCTGGAAAGAGGATGTTTAAAAAAATAATCTTCACACACCAAAGTTTTAGATGTCTACCTTTTGTGTGCAAAGTCCACATTCCTGCAGTGAGCCTACAGTGAAAAGGGGCCTCTGCGCTCAGGAAAGTCCAAGTGCTTAAAGAACAAGGGTTAATAGAGGGGATCAAATTCTGTAAGGACAGCAAAATAATTACTCCAGCTGTGAAATACAGACCAATTCTCAAAGCACTGGAATGTTCAAACATTTAAGATACCTTATTGTTCGCCTCAGATGAGCAACAGCTATGAAATTGATTTATACTCTTTAACTGACACATGAGGAGTTCAAAAGCACATCCATTTTTCCACCAAGGGCCTCCATGCCTTTAAGAAGTTCATTCAACTTAGTTTGAATTTTACTGTATATCTATAAAACAATATGCCAATAGTACTGTATGTCACAGACAACTATTACTGATTATAGGTCTTAAAAATGGAAATCTTACTTCAAAACAGATGTTTTCTCCTTCCTTATCACAATCCAACCACAAGACAATACAATCACAGCCTCTTCCCTCCACCTGTGAGAAAAATTAGCACAGTTCTTCACAACTCAGAAAAAGACCTGCCTCCTCACTAACTGTATACTTTTTGTTTCTGTTTTAAAGTACTAGGGAAAATTTCTTTGGTGCAAAAACGATTGGAAGACTATAGCAGAAGTGACAAGAAGTCTGCAGGTACTTAAAGAGCGGTTGAAGAGAGAAGCGAGCTGTGCTTCGTGGGACAAGCACTCTGCCTACAACACGCTTTTCTGCGGGACCTGAAAAAAAATCAGCATAACTTTCCAATGACAGAAGTCTCCGGAAAGTGCCACAGTCTGTGTGCAGCCTGGGCACAGCCCCTTCCCTGTCCTGTGACTAAATTTCCACATCATTAAAAAAAACTAACCAAACAAACAAAAACCCAACAAAACAAAACTAGAAACACTTTCCCAGTTCACAAAGATACCACAAAGTCTAAATTTATCTGACAGAAATCAGTCTCATGCCACATATACTTGCCTTTCAAAAAGGATTATTTTGTAAAAGCAACCAAACTACTGTTTTCCTCTGAGGGGCACATGTGAAGAGCGAACAATAGCCACCATAGACTTATTTTAAAGAAAGCATTTACAAGCTATGCCTTGCACTTGCTGTTAGAAGCAAAACATGCATCCAATGCTCCTCTTTTGAGAAGCAGGATATTGATAGTCAAAAAACTCAGAAGGCAATGGCAACAGTGAATTCAAAAAGGCAAAGACACTGTAAGAATCAGTAAAATTAATAAGAGATCTAACCTTGACAAAAAGCTGCTTCCTGCAGGGAAGAAAATCCTTATTTAGGAACATAATAATTTCTCTTCAACCCTAGAAGAGCTCTAGTGTGGCATATTGCCAAACAGTGCCCACTTCGGAGAAGTAGGTGAGCAGACGTACAAAATCAAGCATTCAACAACCTGCGGCGTGAGAATTTGCACTCAGATGGCTCCTCTGCCTCAGCAGAGGGAAGGTACATGGCAAATGTTTTGAAGGACATAGAATGGTCAGGCATTATCCTCAAACAAAAAACTACCTGTGGTGAAGACATTCTCAGTGAAGATAACTGACTCACTCCAGGAGCTGAAAGAGGGTTATACTTCTGGTTCTTAAATAAAGCTAACTGACCCGTAAGAATGTACTATTTGTTTTAAAAACATGGCTAATTCATAGTAAAATGCTAGACTGCTCTTTCAAATTTATTACTAATTTTTATTGCTTTCCAGAATCCCAGAATAATTTCACTTATTTTTCTTGACAGGATAAAAATAGGTCTCATTGCTTCCTCCAATAGAGGAAGAATAGAAATAAGGAATCCGTGAGCTCTGGATGAAATAAAGAAAAGTAATGCCAAGGAGAAAAAAAAAGATACATCTCAAATCTCGTAAGAAAGAATACCTGTAAGAACTTCACCATGGTCAGTTTGGGATTAGCTTCTTTCTTTTCTGTGGGAGCTTTGCTAAAAAGTTCTGCTGGATCCACTTTATCCCAGCTGTTGTATTTTCCTGAAAAGCAGAAGCATATTAAATGGAGCTCTATATATACATAAAAACAAACAAACAAACAACAGCAAACATTACTTTGGAAAACACTTGGCTTTCAAGATATGTGTCGGAAACCTTATTACTCTAACACATCTTGCTTTACTGTACATCAAGGGACCCCTCAGCATCATGTGAATTGCAGCTATACTAAATACTGCACACCTTTCAGAAACACGAGCTATTGAAAGACCTTCTGTCTGTACAATTGGTCGATCAGGGGAAGGGGGGAAGCTATTTTTCCTTGTTTTCACAGTGCACACATAAAGTTCACATTGCACTCTGTCTTATTGCCCACTGGTTATGGCCAGGTCACAGGCTGGCAAACTGAGCCTCATCAACCCTCCTTCTCCAGGGACATAATTCAGCACAGAAAACACACATGGGACATACACACAAGTGGCACATGGGCGTGTAAGTCGTCAGCAGAGAACTAGAAACAAAAATCAAGAACTGCTGACCACAAGTCATCTTTTCATCCTCCTTTTCTCCTTAATTCTAACATTCTCCCCAAGTTATTTACACAATGGATGCTTTCCTATTAGAAGTCCCTCACAGCTCTACAACCTGTATCAGTTAAAACGTTTTATGAACAAATACCTATGAAATCCAAAGTCATGACATGACCACACACAGATGTCATCTTGAAATGGGCACTCTGTCCTATAAATGATCCAGTGTACTCATGCACAGAGCACGCACCATTCAGTCCCTTGCGAGAGGACATGTTTCCTGTGAAAATAAGATCATAAATATTAACAGCAAAAAAAAAAAATATTGAAATAAATTATTTTTTGTGAAATGACAGCTCCCTTTTCTTAGATCCTACAGCTAGGGTCTTCCTGATCACAAAATTCTACTCATTGACCAAGTTTTTATTTTGGTTAATTATCACTTCAGACCTTTTTTAAAGCATATTTCATTTTCAATTGAGACTATCCACTACCTCCTCCATCCTCTCCCTCCCACCAAGAAACCCTTTCGAAAATACAGCTGGTTTTATAGATTAGTACAGTTATAACCAACTCATTCCATTTTCCACATTATTTATAAAATATTCACTATTGCTTCAAAAATCTCAGAACAGCAACTTACTACTTGATTGGCACTTTCTAAAAACCATATGCACTAACACACATACTCTGGCTACATAAAATATGAAACCCAGATTCCTTTATTCTCAGCTTGAATAAGCACCAGAATGTGAAGGGCCACCCAATTCTTCTATGGACTGCAGCCTGTCCTAAGCCACCATTCCCAGGTGGCAACTGCCCTAAGACAATAAAGGAACTGACCACGGTGTTTCTCAGCCTCAATTCATCTACAGCAACACCTGGTAACCTTCGTGACACGAAGCTCCCCCTACACAACACGCATCCCCTCGGTCGGGCTGTGCCTTCCAGAGCACTCCCACTCCGCCGCCGGCAGAGCGACATGCAGAAGGACTGAACCAACATGCTGTCTTTCCTACCCCTTGAGAGGATCTTGGCGATGGACTGAGCCAGAGACGGCTTCTCCGCAACCATTAAAACAGTCTTCATTTTCGGCTGATGAGACACAAGCTGTCACGGGGCTTAACGGCAGGGTCTGGGTCCCCCAGAGAGGACGGCACGCAGCTGGTGAGCGAGACCCGGGCCTCAGCCTGAAGAGAGGGAGCACAAACCAGGTTTACTGCAAAGTCAAACCACCGCGGGTCCCAGAGAGGCAGGGGCAGACCCTGCCGGTCCCCGCGGGCAGGGAGGAGGGCGGCGGGGCGCGGGGCGGCCGGGGCACCGCTCCCACCCGAGCTCCCAGCGACAGCCGGGGCCTGACGGCTGAGAGAGAGGCCGCGGGGAGCCGCGCCGCCGCCCGTCCCAGCGCTCCCGCAGGGGCTCGGGGGCCGCCCGCCGCGCTGGGGGGATGAGAGGGGAGGGGAGGGGAGGGGAGGAGCGGCGCGGAAGGCCCCTGTCCCTGGGCGGGCCCGCTCCGCTCCGCTCCGCGCCTCACCTCACCTCAGCAGGCGGCCATGGCCTCCGCTTGCACCTCCGGGTCACGGCGCCGGAAGGAGCGCGCCGCCCGCCTCCGCCAGGCCCCGCCCCTCCGCGGGGAGCGCGCGGCGCCCCCTGGCGGCGGGGAGGAGCCACGGCGGGGCTGGGGCTGAGGGCGGGAGTCGGCCTCGGACACGGAACCGGACACGGGAGCCGCGTAACCGGACACAGGAACGGCAGGAAAACGTGCCGGCGCCGTTCCTGTCCGGCAGCCCGCGTGCACAGCGCTGCCCCGGCACCCCGGGGCCTGCCCGCAGCCGCCCGGCCTGTGGGGCGCACACAGATCAGACACCTTCAGCCTTCTCTGAGCAAACCCACCCACACGGACCGTGTCCGCGCTGCCCCACGCACCCCGCACACCCCGCACACCCCGCACACCCCGCTCACGCCAGGCCCAGCCCCTCCTTTCTACAGACCTGAAACCCTACACAGAGTCCCGGCCGCCAGCAGCGCCGCCCCAACGCCCAGAGACGTGCCCCAGGAGCAGCCAGAGCGCCCCGGGCCCTGCGCCCAGGGGGGTGGCGGAAATAACAGTGATGTTTTGAATGATCGTGAATTTGTATCAAATTCCTGAAAAACCCCTCGCAGCCGGACGCCGGTTTCCCCCTGGGAAGGACCCGAGGGGCAGGACAGCGGGAGGGCGCGGGTCGGGGCGCGGTGTCCCTGGGGGAGAAGGGCCCGGCCCTGCCCGCGGCTGCCACCCCCGGGACACCGGGCTCTGCCGGGGAGGATTTGTCACCAAATCGGGGCAGGTCCCCACCTCGCCTGCTGCCTGCTCCTCTTCCACCCATCTGGAATGTTTCTGCCAAGGGAAGTGCTGAGCAGGGAAGCCCCAAGTGGAAGGGATTTTGTAAGGCCTTTGCGGAGGAGCTCAGCTCTGCGTTTGTACCCCTGTGGGGTGCATCGAGCGTTGCCAAGGTTTATAGCACTTCTTTTCCAAAAGCTGCTCCGTGCTGTACAAACCTGAAGAGAAGAGATTGGGAAGCAGCCAGGATCAGGATGTATATCAGCCTCACGCTGTCTGGAATAAAAAGGAACTAATTCACCTTCAATTAGATTATTAGGCAATTAATAGATATTGGAGGTACCAGTGAAAGAAAAATCAAAACAAACCCAGGGCTTTTAATTCTTTGGCAATACTGAAGTTAAAACATGTTAAAACAAATGTGTTCTGCTGTTCCAGTGCCTCGTTCCCTTTGACATCTGGGGAACATCTGGAACAATCAGGATGCAAGTTAAAACCAAGTCTTCAGATACGTCAGATACATATTTTTCAATTTCCTCTGGTAAAAGCCCCCTACAAAATCCAGCATTACTTTTCTTTTCAAGTGTGCAATGTAACATGCAAATTCTGACTCGCACGTACCTGCGGAAGCGTAGTCGGGTCTCTCGGGCACGGAGGGGAGGGACTGCGGGCTCTCCGAGTCCCCGCGTGCCGGTACGGATGCATCCGAGGCAGGTCCATTGGGCCACACAGATTTTCCCAGCCTGAAGGAACCCCCATGTGCCCGATAGCCTACCTACACCAGCCCTCCTTGGCCTAATCCACAGGGTGCGTTGGGACATCGGGTCACGATGGTCGCTTCCAAGCGCTCACAACCAGGAGAGGGCAGTTTTGGGAAGCCCTTTGCACTTTGGAAAGGCTCACCCCATTTCTAACCCTCCAGCGTGGAGTTGCATCAGTCCCAGCACTGCCGAAGGGACCAGGTCACCCGGCCGGGCTGGGGACAGGGGCTCCGCAGCCCTACAAGGCAGGTTTGGTGTGGCTCCTGGGCCAGGGCCGGTGCTGGACACCGCAGAGCACGGCCACTGTGGGGGTCCCTGGGCCAGGAGGCAGGAGCTCACAATAGCGCTTGGCAGAGACACGGGTTTTACCCCGTTGCCATCACTTTCTCTAGCACAGCACTGGGCTGCACCTTGGGATGTTGTAAATTCACTTTGCTCCGCGTTGCATCGTATTTTCCCCAGGAACTGGCTCCTGCCCGCTGTCACAGCCCCAGAGAGCGAGGCTCCCGCCGCGACCTCCTCTCACAGGGCTCTTCTTGTCCGCGTGTTACTGCTATTTCAGGTTCTGCCACCCTTTCTTTAGAAGCACTTCTCACCACACTGAGGAGTCTCCAAAAATTTATCTTCCTGACCCCACCACCCCTGCAGTGAGCACCCGGCTCTGGGAGGCTCTGCATTCCCACTGGGAGAAGCTCCGGGGGAAAGAGGCCGTGTTTGCCAAGACTCCAGTTACCCCCGGCGCTGGGGCAGGCTTCAGCCAGGACTGCTGGCACCCCTCTCCCGTACTTTTTTCAGCTCTGGCTGGTGTTTCTTCGCTTTTCTTCTGAAGAGCTGAAGGCCATAAACACAGCTGTAGGAGTGGGGCAGAATAATAAAAAAACCAAAGTAAATAGCCTCTCCTGTGGTTTTCTCAGAGAAAACCAGTTTTGTTTCTAGGTTTCCATCATTAGCTAGATCTTGTTTTACACTGGCTTGGGAAACCTATCAAATTAAGAACGCTACAGCTCTGGGTCATACACTTTGCCCACTGAGGACACTTTGACATCGCTGGTCCTGCTGCCTGTGAAGTCCCAAGTTTTCCAGCACCATTTACCCGCTGGGGCGTTTCAGTGGATGGTTATCTAAGCAGCCAAAGCTCTCACCCCGACTGAGATGTCCGTGTGTCCTCTCCAGCAGATGAGTGTGTGCAGTGGTTGGAGCCTTGGACCTCCTCGTTTCAGCAGTGACTCACTGTTGGTGACTAAAGCCTCGGTGCCTCCTCTCACCTCCAGCACTCGAGTGGCAACTTCCCTCTTCAGGGGTGTTTTACAGATCTGTACACGTAGAACTCATTTTAAGAGCAAGATAGAAAAAACTATACAGAAATATAAACTATTGTAGGGAGCGTGATCATTCCTCCTTCATTTCCCCAGGCTCATTCTTGACCTTAGAGTAACTTTTTCCTGTTTGTTTCCAAACACACTTGAAAAGATTGCCATGAAATTAATACGTATTGACAGGGGGGTCAGGCAGGCAGGAACACATCTGGAAAGATGCCACAGACATTAGAAATGATGAAAATGCAGGTCAAATTATTAAAATAGTTTTTCTTTTTTTTTTCTTTTTTTTCTTTTTTTAAACTAAATAAGAACTATGAGGCCACAAAAATGTGTCTGAAATTTTGACTACAAATCTGGGCTCCAGATACTTCAGTGCTGGGAAGCAGCAGACAGAGTCTACCACAGACAGAGCAGCAGCAGCTCTTGAGAGGCTTTGTGCTGCAGTGAAAGTGATGCTTGTGCCCCTTATAAGAAATTTAAAAAATTAATCTTTGAATAATAGAAGGGAGAGAAGAGAGTGAATGCTGACGAAACAGGACATTATTAGCTGCTGAGACACACACGCACCCATGACGTACCATTGGCTCTTGACTCTGTTTTCCCCTGAAGTAGTACCCTTTTGTTTAAAGGAAAATGCAAAAGTTGACAGATAACCAAAGCTCTGTGTTAGGGAACACCAGGCTTCAGTCCATATGTATCCAATGTACGTCTGCCAATTGGGGCAGTACTGCCAGGAAACAAAGGATCACCTATGAAAACGAGGGGGGGGAAGTATCAGAATAAAGAGACTGTGATGTTAAAGTGCCCATTTTGCTCTATGCAGCGTTTCTTCTCACTTTAAGGCCACCTTAAATTAAAGGAGAGACGTGGAAGGAATCTGTGTGAATGGGAGTGGATCCACAGGGATGGAGGGAGAGAAATGAAACACATGCATTTTTTTCAGGTTTGGTCTTGCACCACTGTATAATCCAGCCCAGCTTTGGCATTGACAATTATCCATAATCCAGGTAGGACAATACAGCCCCTCTCCAAATGCAGCCTGTGATAACAAATGAGAAAAAAAAATCAAAAAAAGCAGAAAGAAACCCGAAGGGAACATGACGGTGGCCATTTGAACCACTTGTCCCCACGCATATGCAATTGTAGGGCAGACCCATGGGTACAGCCGGAGGAGGGACACACCTCAGCAGCTTTCATGGGGTTACCTGCAAATTCACAGCGATTTAGCTGCGGCCACACAAGGTCGCAGCCTCCACGCAGGCAGCTGAGAGCCAGGCGCTGCCACCCGCGCGGGAGCCTGTCTGAGCAGAGGGATCTGCACCGGCTGCATCTCCCCGTGTAGGTGGGGACATGCCCTGGGATCCCCCGCCATCAGCGCCCTTCCCCGTCCCGCAGAGCCTGTCCTGCCAGGGCAGGTATCGCCATCCTCATCTCCCACATCAGGGAAGCCGCTGGCACAGGGATGTGGATGTGCCAGTTTCCCAGGAGCTGAGCTCGTTCCCCGCTCCCGCGCAGGCCTTCCCGTCTGTGGTTGAGCTTCACCTGAGGAAACTGGCCTTGTTCAACCCCGCGCTGTGTCCGGCTTCTTCTCTCCCACCCCGAGGACCTGCCACTGCCGCCCACCCTCCCTTACACTGGCCTGGGCAGGGCTGGCACAGAGACCGGGCTACCAACTGCCCGGCACAACCAGGGAACGTGCAGAGCTGCTCTGTGTCCATTGCGGAGGACAATATTTGATACGGTTATGGTTTAACAGCTGTTCAAAGTTTATTAATGACGTAAGATAGATTGAGAGGTTGAATTTTAGCAGTACTCAATCATTAACCACTTTAGGGGTTTATAAAGTGAGTAAAAAAATAATTGAAGCAGGCGGGGAAGGGTTGCACCACGACAGTCCCCCCCCAACACACACACACCATACTCCCAGCGATGACACCGCAACGGGGAGATGCTCGAGTTGACCCCTCAGGAACCCAGTGCTGATCTGGCAGGACAGACAGACGCGTGCTCCGACCATGCCTCTGTTGGGTATGGACTGCACTTGCAGTTTTGAAGTTCTTGTTCAAACGATACACATCTAGATAACACAACAGCATGCTGTAAACATCCGCGCTACCAAAAATAATACCTGGATGTAAGGAAATATGTAAATTATAATTCATAACCATACAAGCAGCTTTAGGCAGCCTTGTAATGTCTACTGCATATTTAATTATTCATGCCTTTGCTTTCTAAAAGTCCAAGTTGCATAAATCAGGGGTGAGGTAAATTCTTGGCTGCCACTTTGCAGAAATCTCAGCTGGTTTTTGAACCAGAGTTTTTATTGGGTTTAGAACTTGGAATTTCTGCTTTGACTTGGGTTGAATCCCCAGTGCTGAGAGCACTCCTCCAGCAGAACCCACATGGAACCAGCCAAAAACCTCACCCTTGCCCAAATTTCACACCTCACTCTACACAGAATGGGGCAGAATTCAGACTTTGAAACCTTAATCATAGCTTTTTATATTCTACCCTTCTTGTTGCAACCATGTTCTCTTATGGCCTTTCTCTATCCCACATCTCTGAAGCCAAAATGACCCAAACAGCTGTAGCTACACCACTTTTTCTTTGGGAAGGACCATTCGTCTCCCCTCAAGTCCAGGGTATTGCTGAGGCTGAAGCAGCTGTGAAAAAAATGAAGAACCAACTTTGAAAAAAAACCCTGAGGCCCCTCATTACCAGAAACCTCTCAGAACGCAGTTCACAATCACAGTGTTTTTAAAACTACCTGCAGGAGAGGTTCATGCAGCCTCATCCTGCCACCCAGCCGAGTCCCACAGCTTAGGGAGCTGCAGAGCTGCTGTTTCACTGGCTGTGGCCCTGGCCTTTGAGCTGTGAGTTGATTTTGGTTATACAATTTGAGCTAACACCCACACTCGTGCTGAAGTCCAGATTTGCCTTGCACCCTCCTGTTTGGATGCTGCTTTGTGTCTGGATCCACGCCACAGATCCGGGCACAGGCAGAGCCCAGGGAAAAGAACCTCTCTTCCCAACCAACTCAACTGCTTGTTGTGAAACCTTTTACCTCTCTCCTACAGGAGACCAGCACTAACCTCGCTCTTCGCAATTAGAAGTAAAAACAAAACCAATTGGGCAGAAACATGGTACAGAGGAAGAAGTCTGACCTTTAGTGTTAGCGACTGACTCTCCTGCTCTGCAGCTCTGAGCAGCACATTGTAGTCAATGCTGGCATAAACTGGCTTCAGAGTCCTACCGGATGCAGCCAAGAAAGCTCTGCATCCTCCTGCTGAAGTGTTGGCCATGATATAAGCTGAGAAAGAGTCCTCAAATTTTTGTTCTGAGCAACCGGAACACAGTAGAGCACCCAAACAGGGAGATCCTTCTCACATGAGCTGTTGAGGGTCTGATTAACAGAAGTGCTACACTGCAGCTCTCTCTTCCAGCAGCGCTGGCACCTTTATCAAGATTATTGCACTACAACAATGAAAACCTCTTCACCTGGGTTTTCTTCTGCAGCTGTGGCTACCTAACCCCACCT
The DNA here is from genome assembly GCA_003697955.1 of Calidris pygmaea. NCBI lineage: Eukaryota > Metazoa > Chordata > Aves > Charadriiformes > Scolopacidae > Calidris > Calidris pygmaea. Next base: position 496,743 of record QJSC01014800.1, on the reverse strand, counting down.
GGAGAGCAGAGGCTGTCCAGCCTCCGTTCAGAGTACCTTCAATGAGTTTGTTAGCCCAGAAATAACATCAATCAGCAATTGTTTTTGAGGTAGGGAAGTAACTTGACAGATTCTTTCAAAGGAGAATTAGGTTCCTAATTATCTGTGACCTTGCGTGTTTCAGAATCATTACAGCCATTACAGGACATCACTTGTCTGTACTTTGACTGTTCCTGCTTTCTTTGCATTCCCCGACATTTTTCCTATTGATTTTCAAAGAAACTGATGTGGTCACGCTGTGGCCGTCAGCGGACAGGAATGCTCTGTTCCTCTCCCAGCTCATAGTCAGAGTGCGGGGTGAAAAGCCGTCCATGGCAGGAGCGGTTAAAGCCCGAGCCTGGCGCTGCTGCCGGGGAGACTGGGGCAGAAGCCAGTCTGTGCTGCAGCGGGGGGTGTGACGGGCCCCGTCTGGGGATTTTGAAATCGCAGTGGTGTTGGCAGTTCGGTAGCTCTGGAGGTGTTTCAGTGCAGGGCCTGCTGCCATCATCGTATCACCTGAAGCTGGGGGCAGAGAGGCTGGAGGAGCCAGTGGCCACGCAGTATGTGACACATGTATTGACTACGAGCTCAAGCTGAAATCAAAGAACCACCAGCTGTCAAGAACATTTCCATGGGAGGTGCCTCAGGTCATTTTTCCATCGTTTTCAGAATAACTCAATATCTCTGCAGAATTATCTGGGAAATATTGTGTCCAAGACGCTTACTCTCTTCCCATTTTTGAGCCTCGGTGGATGGAGTGATGGAAGGGGTTAACCGGGCGAGAGGAGCACGAATTCTGGAGACATTTTCAGATACCTGGGGTACCTTCGGCTCCACAGTGTTGACCTCTGACTCTCGAAGTTTATCAGCACGTTCACTAATCAGGGGTGTTTAATGGAACAGCCACACGGATTCCTGGCATTCTTGAAACGTTATGACCCTGTCAGTTGTATGAAGACTAAAAGTCTCTTGCTTTTGAACTCACTAGAGTTTGCACTGTCTTAGAAGCCTTTGATAAATACTTGCTGGATTTCTTACCTAGCTGCTCTAATCTGCCCAAGGTCATCATTCCAGAAAGAAGGTTTTATTTTCTGGGCATTCATCACTTAAATGGATCAAATCAATTCTTTTCTCAAATTGTGGAGTGGAAGAAAGCATTGTGTGCCGTGTTTATGAAAGCCAGCAGATAAAAGATTTATTTTCATGTTACATGTGAGGTTTTTGTGTTCACCGTCAGCCTCTAAAGACCAGTAAAGAACAAATGTCAAATATGTTTTTCCACAAAAAAACCCAACCCTAACAGTACTTAAATACATCTCACACAAGTACCCAAAGGCTTTATCAACAGAGTCCACATGGGTGTTCTTCCTTCACAGTTCACACTGGAGAGTTTAAGCACAAGGGTCTGGATTCAGTTACAATCAGAGATCCAAGCCCGTCCAGAGGAATAGGTGATTCAAACGTGGTCCAGAACTTAAACGGACCCAAATTCAAATGGGTTGAATTCCCCATGAGTGAGGTGCCCAAGTCACTTTTAAAAATTAAACTAGAATTTGTCACTTTGAACACTTCTAAAAATTTACTTCAAGTCCAGGATACAAATGTAGGACATCAATGTTCCAGTAAAATACCTTGCATTTTGAGCAAGAAATATTTCTGCTCAATTTCTTGTGAATAAGCTCCACACAGAGCAAGCCCTGATGGCACAGATAAGGCTGGATAACTCATCAGTGTAAGAGAGCCTTGTAATCAGAGTACTGGCAACAGGCGAAGAAAAGGGGCTGGAAGTATCAAGAGTTAACAGGTGACCTGATATGGATGGCTGTCTCTGCTGCAAGGCTTTTAAAAGCAAACAGTTCACATAATTTATGAATGGTTTCATAGGAAGGCTCACATTTATCCCGGGAGGCCATGCCTTGGCATAGCAGACCTCCCAGAAGAGACTCTTCAGGTGACTCTTCCTTTATCAACCTCATTTTATTACTCCCAGTTATATTCTTCTGCTGTTTCTCATGATGTCTCTCGATATTTTTAGACTCATCACCTACTGGCAGATTGTCATTAGATTACATTGTTCAGCCGAGCTACACACCCTTAGTTTGAGACGGGCAACGGCAAGAGCCTGACCCTTCACAGGGCAGGGGAAAGCACATTAAAAGAACAGAGGAGGTCAGATCCTGCTCACGGCGGGAGCTGGGACGCTGCTGTTAACCCCAGCATCTAGTAAAAGCATCTCCCTTGCGGGGTAACATGCTCACCCGTGTCTCCACATGCACCATCCTCCACCTCTCAGCTTTTATCTGACGTTGTGAGGAGCTGAGCAATGGGAACATGCAGTGAACAAGGTGATGTCCCCCGCTCTCGGTGTCACCAGACCCAGGCCACAGCCAGCTCCCATGCCCTGCAGCACAGCTCCCTTGTGTTTCCCTGAGCCTCCTGAGGTGGGCTCCGAACCTAGGAGAGACTTCACAGCAGCCCTTGGGACATCTTGCTCTCCTCACTGCCTCTCCTGACCTAGCAAGCGGAGGGGAAGGATGGGACTGATCTTTGTATCTAGGTCAGATCTTCATCTTTTTTTTTTCCTTTACTACAGAATCACTCCCATTTCCTCTCAGCTCTTTTCCAGGTTTGTCCTTCAGCTGCAGGTTGAGCACTTCTCTGCCATTCTCTGCTTTTGCCCTTTCTGGCTGAAACATTTTCCACTCACACGAGTGTTACTGGTTTAAGGCTATAGGGCAAATTGCTCATTTATGGTGAAGCTGGTGAAATGTTCATGTGTCCGTACCCTGGCTAAGGCTGCAGGATACTTTGGCTGCTGGTGAAAGTTTAATCAGCCAAGCTTAAATGAACAATTTAGCTGAAGTGAACAGTTAGCTTCATGCTTCACTTACCCAAGTGCCCTGAGCTGCTGCAGGTTGCTGTGCGCTGGACGTGGCTGGCTCTCCTCATGCGTCTGCTGCTCCCATCCTGGTGTGCTGTGCCCCAGCAGTTGTTGGAACACACTGCGGTCTCCGCAGGTCCCCAGCAGTTGGTGCTCATGGAACACGCCAGGGTCATTCCCAGCAGTTGGTGCTCATGGAACACGCCAGGGTCTCCGTGGGTTCCCAGCGGAGCGGGGGCTCACAGAACTCAGCACGGTGAGAGGAGGCTCGGCCAGAGGAGGCTGGTTGGGGCAGAGGCTCCTCTGCAGAGTTCTCCCAGTTCTGCTCCTTAGATGAGAAGTTATTTTTGGCTGTGTTTTGCTATATTAAATATTAGCTCTAGGCTTTCCCTTATGTACTGTGTAATCCTGTTCTGTGGGGGTTTTATATATTGTTCTTTTGACATTATCACTATTGCATATTAATGAATTAAACTTTCAATTCATGTTGTTCTCTTGGGCCAATGTATATTGCTAGGGGGTGAAAAGAAAGGATTAAACTGGCTTAAGGTGTTCTGCTCTTGCACCACATTACAGCAGATGCATAGGAAAGATCAGGGAGTTTTCTTGGCTCCGAATTGTTATATTAATAGCAGAATTGTGAGGTCATAATTTTTATTACACTCTTAATAAGCTATTGATGCAGACATATTTTACACCTGTGGGGAAATATAACTATACTGAAACTGTAACCTTGGATGTTCTTAGCAGAATATCACAAGGTATTAGGGGGAGAAGAAGCCTTCACCTTATGTTGAAGTTTTAGCAAGCCAAGGGAGGAGCAGAGGTTCAAGATAGAGAAAGAGGAGTAAAACCAACCTGAATGTCTCTAATTTTGGGCTTTGAGTTACTAATTTGCATGGCAATTGGGACTGGTGGCATAGACTGAGCTGCTTGGTAGGAGCATAACGCAGGTGCATGATGTAATGCTGCAAATAGTCAACAAGCTCCAACAACAGGAATGTCCTGGAGATGTTCCTGTAGCCTGATAATCATTCAGTGTCTAAAATACATACAGTAACTTATAATCATACAATGTCTAAAATACAAACAGTACCATAAGTAGACAAACATGACTTATTTTTCTATGACTACTGTTGTTATTATTTCATATCCTATAGTACTGCAGATGTGACAGGCTCCTTACAAATGTTAAAGGAAGACAATTTCTTGCTCTGAAAAATCTCACCAAGAACAGAAAGGTGTTGCCTTAGCTCTTTTTCTGTGGTTTAGCACTCGCTGCCGCACACCAGCTGAGGTACAGGCTGGTTCTACAGACAGCTTTGCGTTTGCATCCCAAGCAGTGGCTCCTGGGTTATGATTCCTGCTTGAAGCCCTGTCAAATATATCTTAATTTGTTAACAGTTTTGCTCCATTAGGCTGGCTCTGCTAAAAGGCTATAAAAAGTAATAGTCCATTTGTGAGTTTACTGCTATTAGCTACAAGTGTTAATTCATGCGCAAAAAACTATACAGCTATATACATTCAGCTGGTAATGAAGTACAGGAGATTACAGAGCGGGTGAGGAAATTATTCCCATTGTAGATTTGGTGAGTATTCATCTGTAAACAGTCACCCCTCCTGCATCAAGAAAAAAGTGATAACTTCTTGGTTTTAATCACACTCTGTCAGTTCTAATTGCTTCACAAACAACATCACAGGGTGAGTAATTGGGCCCTTCAGCTTCTCCATCATAACAGCATGACTGCTCAGGAGAGGAAAACAAACCTGCACCCATTCCAAAATAAAAACCAAAGCAAGTGATGGAAAGGGAGCCCTGTAATTCCTGTGCAAGCCCTGACCTACCTGTGCAAGGTAACACTGGCGTGTTAATGCTTAATTAACTGAGTACGAACAGGGATCTCTTCAGGGAGCTCCTGCCGGGGACGCGCAGACAAACCCATGGCATTTGGAAGAGCATCATGGTACCTTCTCCCACCTCACATCTGCCCTGACTGACACTGGTCTGGGAATACTTGATTCAATGTTTAGTCCCTGAAAAACAACATTTTCTTGGTCAAAACTTCTTCTCATTCTTATTTGAATGAATTTCAAGAGGGTAACTTTTAATGATGTTTTCGTTGAGTTCCACCTTGTTTTCATTACGTCACGCAAAAACGCACTGCAGGAAGGTTCTTCATAAGGCCATTATGCTATTAGTGACAGTGGGAGAAATTGCAATATTGGTGTATCAACAGAAATAGACTCGTTGTTTTTCAGAAGAGATGGGAAAGGAAAGAGAAAAAGGGACAATCAGCTGATATGTCTAACATCCATATACAAATGATGATTCAGAGAGGGGTTATAATGGTATCAAGGCTAATGAGACACTACAGATAATATAAGAGACATGAAATTTAGTTCACTTTACAATTTGAGAGTATTATAGAGGTAATCAAGAGGAAGGAGGAAAACAAATCATCACTTGCAGAAGTGGAGAGGGGAAAAAAAGTCAGCAGATGACTCAGTGCTCTTGGGTCATTCCAGTTTCAACTATCCATTGACCTGCCTGGAGAAGTTTGAAGAGCTCTTTTAAAAATGTTTTGAGTGTGCACTGTACCTTCTTGGCTGAAAAGGCAAAGCCAGGACAAGGAAGTGGGATATATTTCTAGATCTGCCATTTACAGCTAGAGAAGAAACAGCACAGAAGAGGGAGCATTGACAGCAGCTGAACAGAGAAACGGCCGTGCCTACTGCAGGGAAGCGTGTGTTCACATCACATGCGTTCACATCACACGTGTTCACATCACGTGTTCACATCACATGCATTCACATCGGCTAATACTGCTCTGCTGATCAAACTTTTTAATTAAAAAAAAGTGGTTTGCATGTACTAGTCTTTTAATAACACAGGTATTTGTTTTTAAGTTTTAGGTTTGCATCTCTCATCACCCGGCTTTCCCTGGGGGGGAAGGAACATTCGATGCTTTCACACTCTCCAGAGCGCTCCCTGCTCCTGACCCGCGAATGTGGCCAGCGGTCAGTCACCCGGGAGATCTGAGAAACATGCACCCAGGAGTCACAGCTGAATGCTGGAAATGGGAGTGAGCCAGACTCAGGGTGCTTCAAACTCACTGTACCCCAGGAGGAGAACTCAGTTCAGCGGAAACCTGACATTTCTCACTCCTTGCCGGCGTCCTGGGCTTTCCTGGAAACGCCTTCTCCAGTGTTGAAAGTTAGAAACTTTCTGCATGCTTCGCTTTCCAAATTCCAGAGAAGCAAAAGGACCGTTTTACAGCTTCTCTAACAAAGTCTGTGATGCTGCCTGATTACATTGGGTGTCAGCACTGGGAGGCTTTGGTTTCAGGTTCTTCAGAGAAAACTATTCAAAAGCTTCTGTAACTGGAACTGATTCATCCCCTATCAATCTGTGAGAAATTCACTAATATATTCTCATTATCAGCCTTTTGAAGACAATGCATTCTATCAGCCTGTGTGTCTTGTCATAGTACATTCCAAGAGGTACGTGATGACGGCAAATCTGTTATCCATTAAAAAGGTGCTGAAGACCAGCTTGTCGGAAGACTTTTTTTTCCCCAATTTTACTCCTCATTAGTTTTTGAAGCCTGGAAGTTACAGAACAAAGTTCATGTTAAAGGCTACCACTAATATCATGCTGCTTTAATGCCGAAGTACTCAAATATGTGAAAACTATATTCCGAATTCCTAGCACCACGTTTTTATTCTAAACATTGGAAGAGCGCGCACATCCTGGAGAGAAAAATGTTTGCAGCTGACTGATATTTATCTGAAAAGTGTGATTTCCTCAAAAGCAGCTTGATGCAGCTTCCTGCCTGTGTGTCTCACACCGCTGGGGCTCTGCTTCAATACCTGCACGCTCTGCGAGCGGACACTAAGGGGTGTAAATTCATCAGCTTCTAATGAGCTTCATACTCACATGCTGTTGTAAAGGAAGGGTGGAATAAGACTCCAGGCTTCGTTAAGCAGTATAATTCTCTTTTCCTGAGCTTGGAAGAGGGTTAGTTTTGGGGTTAGTTGTTTTTGTAATGCAGGTAGGTAGAATTAGTTTTATTCTCTAAAAAGAGTTTTAATGGAGGTTTTCGTTGTTTTTTTTGGTGGGTTTTTTTTGAGGAGAAATTGATTTACATTTAGGTATCAGAGATTCTCCTCTGGTTGAACTGAATCGGGTGCTTTCCACCCCAACCTTCACACACAGAGGTTTTGGAACTAACTTTTAGGGCTTTATCCTTACATCAGCTAGGAAGGCATCTTGGACATATCCACTTAGTCCTTCCTCAGGGAGTTCAAGATTCACAACAAAAGATTATACACATCCATAATTTGGAAAAAAAACCTCCATGCCAAAGTTTTCCAATCTGCCTTAATACATCTGGTGAAAAGTCTACAATTGTAGGATATATTTGCAGCGTTTGTTCAATGCTATATACCAGAATTTGTGATGATTTAGAATTATTTATAAATCAGATGAAGACTCACAAAGAAATTAATCTCTGTATGAGCTTGTTCCAAATTATGCTATTGAGAAATGTCACATTGGAGCTTAATAAAGTGGAAGCAGAAAATTGTGGAATAGAGAGAGCCCTGGCAAAGCCACAGTCCCATGCTGTACGGGGGGTAGAACGGAGACACTGGATATCTGACAGAGAACATGATGAAACTCATCTGGTAGGACTCTGAATGGTCTCTTCTGAGCACTTAGACAAGTTTTGTAACGTATAGATGAAGTTCACAGGTTTTGCTTGGTGCAGGTAACATTTCCCCCGAAAAAATTGATTCCAAAAAGTACGTTATTGAGCACTCAATAGTCAGCGTTATCCAGACCTCTCACCAGAGACACTCACCTACCTTCCAAAGGGCTGAAGCCTGCCCATGTAGCTGTGCACAGCTATAGCAGTAGGAGATCTATCATAGTAACAGAGAAGTGGCTCTTAGAGCTTAATCCGCTGCCATGAAGAAAAGCAAGCCTTGGAAGAGACCCTCAGAAAGCTTTCCTGGTCAGACACAGCTATTCTTCGTTCCTGAAAAGCAGCTATTCTAAGACATCTCTTTGTAAGGACAACCCGGTGAGATCATATGGCAGCTTTCCAGCATTAACGTTCTTTTACCAAAGGTGAAAGAACTTTACCAAGTAGTTGGGCTTTCCTGATCCCTGACATGATCACTTGCAAATCCCTCCATATATTTGTAAAGGTTTTTAAAGAGATCTTTTTAAAACAGGGAAGCACAATGGTAGAAGATCTCTTTGTGGTGGGGTTCCCAGAAGGGAGATTTTACACTTCTGTTCCCCAGTAGTCACCTCCAGCCTTCACTCACATCTCTGAGTACAAGGAACTCCCAGCCTCATTTTAAAGGGTGGGAGCTGACAGCAGGCACCACCTACAGATAGAACTGTTTATGCTGATGCAGGATAAATGGATGGAGATCTCCATTAATTGTAACCACTGGAGTAAACCTGGAAGTGTTTTCTTGTGCGGGGAGATAGCAGTGCCAGCATGGAGCGCAATGGGAGCCACGCTGTAGCTGCAATTGGTTCTTCGCAAGGAAGGTTCCTGCTATTAATATCATTGCTATCGTCCCAGATAATACATTAAAAGGCAGCAGCTTGCAGAAAGGCTTAGGCTAGAGTAAACTCAGGAGTACTCCTTCGATTACAGCGTGGGGTAAAGTCTGCAGGGTGTTCTCATATCTCTGCAAGTTAAACACTTGTCGTGCTGCAGGACAGTCCTGCTGCTTGCGCTGCAGTTAACACCCAGGGCGCAGGGTGGGTGCTGTATGAAACACTGAGAGTCAGGTCTCCCCTCAAAGAACAGGGACTCGGTAATAGCTGGGAAATGGGAAAAAGCTGCTGTCCCTCACGGTGTGCTGGGTCAGATCCTGATCCCTCCCGCAGGGCAGGTGCCCTGTGATCTGCCATGAAAGGCAGATGAGCCCCCCCCGAGGAGACAGTGACGCTGCTTGGGGGCAGTCCCACCAGTCCCTGGCAGCGCTCTCAGTGGCAGAGGGATGTTGCTTGTCTCCACAAAGCTTTGAACGCTTGGGAGAAGCAGCTCTTCTCTTCATGCACCCATCCTTCCTGACCTACTCTCAGTTCCTCCCTGCAAAGCAGCCCTGTGCAGCATCCCAATCAGGGGCGGGGAGTTTTTCCCTGCCCCAGCCCTTGGAAATGGCTAATTTACTACAACACAGGGAGAGGAAGAAGGAAGGGCAGTGAAACACAGCGCAGCCGGGGCGTCACAGGCATCTCATGTTCAGGAGTGAAGGGAAGCACAAAGAGCGCAGAGACCCCTCAGCCTGGCTTTCTGCAGGACCTCAACATATCAAATTGAAATGGGCCTCCTTTTGCCCCTGGCTGTTCCTATAGTTTAAATGCTTTAACCTTTAAAGGTAGCATTCAGGAACCATGGTACTTAAGTCTTAAAGCTAACTTGGAGTGTATTCTTGCAAAGGGGAAGGGGTTCTATAGGGGCTTTTACCTCCCAGACTTGCATTTCATTTCAGCGTAGGTCATGTGCGGTGCTGGCTCTGCGTATAACCTGCCCGTGGTCCCTGGTCCCACCGATTTCCTCAACCTTGTCCTGAGAAGATCAACAGATTGAAGGAACGAAGAGGATTTACGGCTTCTTTCCCAGTGGTGCTGAGTGCCTGCTGCTCCTGGCAGTTTTGGTAGGAAGGGTGCTGCACTTCTGCAGGAGGCGGCAGTCCATCCATATCAGTGCTGCTCTTTGCCCTGGTCTTTGAAGAGTATTTGAAACCCTGGACAAAAAGCTAAGAAAAGCCTCTCCCTACCAAAAACCATCAAAACTCGCTTCAATTTCATTGATACCACTGTCTCTAACTATAGCCCCTGTACAGCCTTTCTTCCTCTTAAAGGCTCTCTTGATATGACCAGCCTCCTTCCTCCTCCTTCCTCTTGTTGTCTAAATTTTGCTGTTCGTCTGTGCTGAGTCCCTTTTCCCTTCCTCCCGCGTGGCTTCAGATGTCTCCTCTCCACAAGCACCCTGAGGGGTCCCAGCAGTCTCCTTACAGCCAAGCCAAGAGGGACTTTCCTCTTCACACACCTGAAGATCACCTTCTTCTCGGACACACATCAGTGGTCCTTCTGTCCAGGCCTCTCTGGCTGCTCCTTTCCCCTTTCGCTGTCTGACACTCAGGCTTCAGTAATTTCTCTTCTGTCCTGCCAGTATCCTGGCTCTCCACGGAGTTCTGTCCAGCTGCTATGCTCTATTACACACATTTTTTCTGCATACATTAACAACCAACAACTATCTCTGCAGGTGACCCCCCCGCTCATCTGGCAGTGAGACAAGAGCTTGTTTCCTGGGACAATTCACCCGCTAGAGTGTTTGCTGAGGTCACCCACAATAGCATCGAGAGGGTACAATTCGGTGCAAGGACACCTCTGCATTAAGAACAAGAAGCAATCAGTTCTTTTCATGCTCTGATTGCCATTAACATAGTTAGGTTTGGGGTTTGCAAGTAATTACCTGCATTCCTCCTATAAGATGAATACAGCAAAATTTCAGCAGCAATCTCCCTGGGACAGAGTGGTCATTGGACAATAGGCAGCTGCTTCTCGGCCTGCCTTGGACCCAAGAGCAGAGCAGAGAGATGAACTTCTCTAGATGCCATTCCCCACCAGGCTCCCAGTGTGGCCCAGCAGCGCTTCCACATTCCCATGACTGTCTGTCACAAAGCGAGTGACGGAGCCTGCATCCTGTGTGACCAACACCCCACTCCGCCAGGCACCTGACTGCAGCAAAGCCTCCAGAGCAAATATATTTCAGGTTTCTAGCTAATTCTCCTCTAAAATTGGAAAACAACATGTGACACCTTCACTTAACCAGGTATAACAAGTCAAACTACTGCCACCAAGACTTCAGCAAAGCTCTCCTACTCCTGTCATACTGTCCCTTGATTTTACTATTTTATTTATCACTTCTTTGGGCAGATGAAGCCAAAGCAAGAATTATTTGGGGGGTTTAATGGCATGTGGACATAGCCTGCAGTCAGGTCCCCAAAACACACAAGACATTGCCCCCATTAGTAGGTGGTGGGGAGTAGAGCCTACAGGTCCACCCCTTCCTCCAACCGAGAAATGCAGCCCTTAGGCTCACAAGCAAAACACAGGAGGCAAGACACATACAAACTGCTTCTGAAATAAAAACAGAAGACGCACAAAATATCCTTATAAACGACTAGCTTGAGGCCCAGCTGAGTTCCAGGTTATCCAGCCCCCAGCGCCCACCAGAGCCTCAAGGGGCTCTTTTGGCAGCTAGGTTGCCAGAAGGAGCAGAGACTGGATGGACCCCAGTGCCAAGTGCTCCCAGTGCTGGGACAGCAGCAACCCCGCGGCTGGGGGGCACAAGAAGGTGCAGCAGTTGCCCAGAAAGCAGAGCAGTCTTAAGAATGCATTTACTGCCTGCAGATCTGCATTAGATCACTGCTGACAAACTTAAACGGGTTTTCAAATCAAAGGTGGTTGATTGCATTTCTCCTTGGTTTTCCTTTTCTTCCTTTTTTTTTTTCTTTAAGTAGCTTTTTACAAAATAATCTTCATCTTTCCTAAATTGTTGTTTCCCCTCTTTCTCTCTTGTTGGTTAAATCTGGGCTGAGATTTGATTGCTGTAGGACAGAGGTATGTTAGGAAATTTGATGCAAAGGACAAGAAAACAAAAATCAGAGGTATTTGGTCTGAAAAGAAGCTTTGTCCAAGGTATAATTCTTGTGTGTTTAAGGACAGAGTAATAGATTTGGAAGGATAAGTCATATATCTTAGGATTTTCTTCCCTGCCCCCTTTGATTGATTAATTCCAGTCTCTTCAGATCTTTGCCTGTTCCCACAAACCTGGAATCTCAGGATTGTTTGATTAAGTCATGGTTGCCATGACAATAAAAGTGCCTCTGGCCAGTTTGACCTTTGACTGGATTCAATTCACTGAGAGAAATGGACAGAGACTATAGAAAAAGCTTCAGCTTCATGTCCACTACGGCATGAAACGGGCTCTCCCGCACGTCCAGAGCGAGCTGCTCACCCTTTTGAAAATATAAATTGGGCTGGAATGCTCTGGAAAGCATTTCTAAGGTTTTAGTAACCAATTTCTTGATGAATTTCACTCCAGATATAAAATGCACACGATCATATGGTTGGCTACTTATTTTGAAATGTGGCGTTTAGCACGAGACAAACAAAGGCTGAACTCAGGCTTCACACGTGTGGTGTGTACACACACAATTTAAAATCCTGTCACCTCCATATCCATCAAATGTTTTATAGGTATTTACAAACATCTAGCTCTTCGTAAATATGTAGACATGTATAAAAGCACATTTCCAACTTAAGGCTCATTTCTCCTGATGGTGCCCCACCCCCGCGCCGCGGCTGCAGCCATTGTGTTGCTGTTGCTCATATAGATAATTATTCCTTTTCAAATACTTTCATTGTAAATCCATTTCAGCAAAAATAAGGGGCGGAGAGGGGGAGAGAGAGATTTCAAAATTAAACCTGTTATGAGATTTGTAAATGGGCCTGACAGGATGACAGGCGAGCGGCCGTTGCGAGGCAATTCATGCATGCCGGGCTGCCGCTCCCCGGCGGGAGAGCACGCCGAGCCGCGCCGGCGGGGGCTGCGCTCCCCTGCGCCGGGCACCCCCTTCGCTGCCTTGCTGCCTCTCTGCGAAGGAGGGAAAGCTTTTCTTTAGTCTAGCTCCAAACAGTCACTGAAGACAGCTGAACAAGGGCCTCTCTCCTGAAGCCACCAGCTCCCCAGAGGGCAGGGAGCAGATGTGGTGGCAGCAGAACCCGTGAGCCGTGAGGGAAGAGGGGTCCTGGCTGCGCCCACCAGGGATGGAGCACCCAGCATCCCTTCGGCGGTACACTCAGCCGAGGTGAACCTTCACCAAAGAAATGTCACCGAGCCAAACACAAGGAAGAAAAATAAACCCAGGCACTGTGAAAACAGAGCGAAAAAGGGTGTCTGGGCTGAGGTAATAGCGGCGCTGACCTTACTTGGGTAACAGACGATGCTGGTTGAAATGACAGACCAGAGTGGGCAAGCTGGAATCTAGAAATTAATTTCCTCAGTTGAAGTCCTTTTTTGTTTGGTTTGGTTTTTTTTTTTCATTAGATTCATTGCTCATTTACTGTCAGGAAGCTCTTCCTTCTTCTCACCTTGTTACCTTGAATTCTGACGTCATGGGAAATAACCAAAGGGAACTATTTGAGCCCTCCCACGTAGGCCCTCGGACGTGGAATGCTCCTGTTTTCCATGCCAGCCATCGGTACTGCGTGCTCTCAAGTGGTACCATTTCAACAAGTTCAGCAGGCACCTGCCATTGTTACAGGATCTTGGTTCCCAGAGCAAGAATTGGAAGAGATACTTGTCTGGAAGGGGATGGTGAATGGAGGATTTTTTTGGTGCTTTTTTTTGTTGAATGATAGTGAGGAAAATGTCAAGAAGACCATATCAGAAAACAATTGTCCAGAAGATAATCTCTCCCTGCTGGAAAATCATTCTTGCCTCCAAGAGAAGTCAAAGATAAAATTTTCAAAAACACCTACCTGACTTTGAAGGAAAATAAACTCCTAGAGATCCTCTGATTTTGGAAAAAACATATGTGAATCCTTCTACTTCCATAGCTCCTAAGTGAAACTCTCTGATTTGGTTCTGATGATGATTTCATTGCTGAAGAAACAGCAGGCGCCCACCTCACTGGCTCGTTCACCATCCCTCGCTGCAAGATGGGAGAACTTTATTAATGTAGAATTTGCCTGTTCCATCTCGGCCTGTTCCTCCCCTCGTTCTTTTGATGCTGAGTGCTTCCAGTTGTGCCAGTCTGTAAACTCTAGACAGTATTTTGTATTTTCCCTCGGTCTCTCTCTCCCTCTCTGTGAGATTTCACCAGCCTATTAGTGTTAGAATGTGAGTGTTTATTAAACCCAGATATCTATTTATCTATTAGTCTATCTTTATGCAATTCGTATACATGCATGTCTGCTGAAGCACGGTCCTGGGTATAATGTTCCATTAGAGTGAAATGTTTACGTAAAGGAAACTGAGGAGTTTAGCTATTATAAACCTGGACACTGTCAGTTTACTTACAAGAATGTCACATACAGTCCATGGCCAGCCTTGAGCTGAGACCCTATCACATCTCTCCTCTCCTATCTGTCCCTTTCTGACCCCACTTGTGGCCCAGTGCAGATGTATCACGGATTAGTTCAGATGCAACAAGAATTAGCGAGTACTGTGATCATTGGCAAGACATTGTGTCTGTGCAGGGTGAATATCAGACCATTTCATTTTGTCCAAAAGGGCATCTGTTCCTATAAACTCAGAAAACTATCACGCAGACTTACATCTGGCTCTCCCTCAGAAATAAATCTACACACAACTACTAATGGTTTTTCTTTTTTCCTATTGAATAAAAGCCCACATGACAAGCCCCCAGTCCCCATCCATCCAAGGTAAGCAGTGATTTGAGGAGGGTTAAGGAAGAAGTGAGGATCGCTGGATAAGCCAGGGATACCTACTGCCGGGAAAGCCATTTGGAAATACCTGCCTTTTTGTACAGGCTGGATTCTCTGCTCTGGGAAAACACGCTTTATTTTTAGATCTGGTAAATAACAGGATGTTAGGTGATCACCAAAGACTGGGACTGCTATGTTTAAAGCCCTGCCAGCCAGCTGCACTCATCTCCAGAGTAACCCTCAGTGTAATCACAAACAACTGGTGTGATTTTAAACATGAGTGTCTGGCCGTGGCTAGCAGTGACATTAGCTGAGGTGAGCGAAAACCAGCCCCTCTCCCTGCTGTCCCCATCGCAGGGTGGCTCTCGCAGAATGCTGCTGCTGCCCTGCTCCCTCCTGCCTCACCCCAAACGGCGGCGGGGCTTAATGACCTCCCATGCACTTACCGCTAACAGATACGGGGCTGGAAACAGAATCAGACCTCACACATCTACAACCACTTTAAAAGGCTTCTCACCGCACCTTCTGCTCTCTGTTCTCTACACTCACGTGGAAGAATTGCACAAATCCCCCCTCTCCCCACCCTTTTCACCTACCTCTTCCTGACAGCAAGAAAAACTTGGAAAAGCCAAAGGAAAGCTAAAGAAACAACTCTGGGTCCTCTCTGCCCAGGGAACAATTTCCATGTCTGGCTTTTGCTGCTGCTGGAGGGCTGGGGCAGCTTTACCACCCCTTCTCTCCCTCTGTGCCCTCTGCTTTCCATGGCTCCCCACGGGGAAGGATTTTGTTTGCTGAGTCAAGCCCATTACTGGGAGAATCTCTTTATCACCACGTCCCAAAGACTGTCCCTCTTTCCCTCTGATGCTCACCCGCTCACGAGAAAGGGAAACAAAAAAAATAATCCCAGCATCTGTCCTGGTTCACCTCTTCTCCCTTTCTTTGTTGGTCTCTTACTCCCACCCATCAGATTTATGGACTATCTTTCATTGACTGGTGTGGGCTGAGTCACGCAAGGACTAATTTACAGAGGTGCATTAGCCAGTTTGTGTCACAAAAGGTGTGTGACCAGAGGCTGGAGACAACCCCACGCACAGCTGCTGTGGCACTGGGGCTTGTTCCCAGCTGCACTGGTCAATGCGGGTACGCAAAACTGTGCAAAAGCAGAACAGGCTTTTTTTCCACATTAAAATAAACAAATAAAACCTCTGTGGTGATAAGTCACAGTATCCCACCTTGGCTGGTACACCCTCATGCCATCTCCGGGATCAGGAGCTGAGACAATGTTATGTACCACCGAACACAGAAATTGGTAGAGAGCTAAAGGGTCTACTCAGTCCTTAGGTAAGTCAGTAACACAGTGGAAACGAGTTAGGAGGGGTTTAGCATTGGTTCAGAAAAGCCACAACAGACAAAAATCATTGCTTTGATATAAACTCAATCTATGATTTCTTAATTCCTAGCAGTTTGGTAGGGAAGCTCAGGTATCACCTCTCTGTGCCATTGTCTTGGTGCCGTGCCAGACGTTGTACAGCAAAGCCAGCAGGAACTCGGCAGGACCATGACCATGGATGAAACCTGGGCTCCCAGGAGGTCTGATGGGGCACAACCTCACCTGAGCATTCCTCTACTTGCTCTAATTATGAGTTCTTTAAATAAAGAGTTGCAAGAAGTTATTTTGCACAAGTTGGCCAAAAAGCCAGCTACAACCCATGTACATTCGAGTAGGAGAGTGCAGTACAACTAGACCTTCCTCCACGAGCCCCCTGTTTGGTTACAGTCACCTCCTCCCCAGCAGCCACCTCCGTTCAGTGCCCCTTGAGCCCAAATGGGTTCTTGGGAAAGGGTTTGCCTTCCCCAGATGAAAAGCAGACATACAGGATGCTCCTCACAGTTCTCATCTCCTCCACTAATTATTGCCCCTCGCTTTCACAGTCACGCTGCTGCCCTTGCTGCTCCTCCTGCAGCCTAATGGCTCTGTAGTGACGAGAGGAAAACAGAGGAGATGATTCATACAAACTAAACCAGGGTTTGAGCTTCCTTCAGTTCTGCATTTCTTCTGAAACAGAGCTGGGGAAGCGGCCAGTCCAAACCAGAGCCCCCTCAACCAGGGCATCCCTCGCTGCCACCCCAGTGTCACCCCCGTTCTTTTGGAAACAGGCAGATTCACAGGTAAGAAACATCTGAGGGGATGATTTTTCTGTCACTCTGAGGCCAAGGAAAGCCTGTGGCGTGGCTGGGTGCAAGGTGGCAAATGTAATTCTCTTAACTGCTTCTTCACTAGATCTGCGCTGCCTGCTAATCTCCCGCATCCCCGAAGAAAAGTCACGACTGAAGACTCAGGTTGTCAAAACATCACTTGTCTTTTCCACTGACGCTGGTGGAAGTGTGGCTATGCTCAGTCAGAGCAGGGCTGAGCTAGCTTTTAGAAGGTCCCTGTTTCCAATTTAGCACAGCTCCCAGGAGGTATTACATTTCCTGGTGCAGAGCAGAAAACGCTTTGAGATCCTCAAGCACAAAGCCTTGTTGTTTTATTCATTTGTACTGCTGAGCAAATTCTCCTCTCAAGGCTTCCAGTGGGGAAATTTCCTTCGGTTTCTCCATAGCAGAATCCAGATTAAAGCTACCTTTACTCTTTTAATGTCTAGAAAGCACAATTCCTTCAACGACTGGCTTTATTTCCTGTATTCCTGGAAGATCTTTTTAATTGCAAGAAATACTCAGTTCCTAATTACAAAAGCATTTGAGCTCATCCTCTTTTCTGTTGTGTTGTTGGCAGAGCCCCTGGAAGAGCTCTCCAACCTGAAACTTCCAAGGAATCTATTAGGAAACCCATTGCAGCTCCAGATGAGAGCCTGCCAGCGCTGTGGGAAGAGCAACGCTCGAGCAGGCTCGCACTCGCATCCCAGTCATTCTTGGCACTCCCGACGCCTCCTCCCTCCAAGGATCCCGCGCCGCCCGCCCCTGGCTGCCTCTGCCTGCCCTCCCCGCAGCCAGCGGGTGCCAGCACCTTCTGGGATCACCCGAAGCACGTGCATTTCATAGCACTGCATGAACTGCACTTTATAAAGGCTGCCCGATGTCCTGCCTGCGTTTCCCGAGAGAGAAGCCGAGGTCGGGGCTGCCCTGAGAAGCTGCCCCCGAGAGGTCTCTGCCCCGGCGAGCGAGGGCTGTCTCAGACTCGGGTCTCGCTGGTGTTTAACATGTTTCACAGGGCTCTGTCCCCGAGCTCTGTGCTGCCATTAACGGACCAGCTCCCAGGGCTTTTCTCGAATCTTCCCCAGATTCCAACCAGGGCAAGTTTTCTGCTGCTCCAGAGCAATGTTTCTCTGATTGCAACCTAGGCTGACAATTATAGTGATTTAAAACCAAACTAATTGTGAAGTACTTTGATCATGCTTAGCACAACTTGTGGTTTGTAGGCTGCAAATAGTTGAAAGGAACCTTTGGGTTCACAATTTCCTTGAATATAAATTTTATTTTGATACATAAGGTATGATTTTAATATTAAAATTAACCTTGCATTTGTTTTCCCCCTCATTCCATTTCTTCTTTGAATATTATTGCTGGTGTAATTTCCTCTCCCTAAGCTTAATATTTACCACACAATTTGTTTTAGCCTAAGCCTAACTTTCCTTATTAATTTGCTTTTATTAAGAATAATTTTCTAAGGGTTTTTTTTTTTTTATTCTTATTTTGGTCTCAGTCATGAAAGGTTTTGTTTGGGTTTTTTGTTGTTGGAAGAACATGGGTTGGCAACACAAGTCACTCTTCTGGCAGGACAGAGAGACAGCATCCGAGCAGCAGCACCGGTGACTCCAGCCCTGCGTTGCTGCAGGGTCTCTGGCGGTGTTACAAAAGCCCGAGCAGCAATTTGCACTGTGTTAATTCAGCCCATGCACAGTTTTTGTGACCACAGTACGGGCAATAAATCCTTCCATTTCTCTCCCCTTTCCTCACACTGTTACTGTGCGGGACACTGGCATCGGTCGCCCCCAGCCGAGGCTCCTGTGAGCAGTGCCTGGGTCTGTATCTCAGACCATGTTTGCCTGCAGCCTTCCTTGGGTGCGAGGTAGCACAGACACCCACTTCAGTGACATTTTGTGTTTCCCTTCATTACATTCTGCCGCTCCTGCCCGTTTTGGAAGGAGCCTCCGTCCCGGGCCGCCCCGGACCTTTCCCGTGCGTCCCCCGCTCTCAGGTACCCGAGGCCGGTTCAAAGGGAGGTGCACATGTTGGCCCCATCCCCGAACTGGCGCCTCTCTGCCTGGGAAACCTGAGAGTTTCTGTCCTTGCTTATGAACCGTGACATCTGCGCATTCCTCGGGCGCTGACCCCCGGGGGCCAGAGGTCACCCCAAGGTCAAGCAGTTTCCTCTTTCACCACCAATAGAGACCTTGACTAGAGGTAAATTATGTTGCAGTTTAAGGAAATAATTTGAAACACTCTTGTAATTATAATAAATTTTGCTGTTTACATTTTAATCTTCAACCCTTTCACCCTCTGGTTCTCTTGTTTAAGAAAAAAAAGGGGGGAATTATATATTTAAGAGAAAAACTCCTGCCATAGTGGACAGTTGAATAAATAACTGGAGTTCCAGTAACACAACAGCTCCAACGTCTTTGTCTGCGTGGAGCATGAGCGTGCACTTTCCTAAGTGCAAGATCTACTTAATCTCCAGATCAGTATGTCCATGCAGCAAGAATGGAAACACAATATTGTGTTAGGAATGTCACGTGGTTCCCAGTTCTCCATCTTCAGTAACTGCAAAGTTACTTGAAGAAAAATCTCGAGCACCTTACTCAGGCAAAATTCCAGTTGACTCCAATGAAATTTCACAGTAAAACAGACTGACTCATGGCTATAGAAAGAGCAGCTGTTTTACTGAGCGTGTGCTGTCATCTGATCATTTTCTCTTGCTGCTCACGAGCGCTGATGGGGTTGGAAAATCTTTCATTCAAAGGAAAGTGCTCAAATAATCACACTGAAGTCCTGCTAGTTTTCAGCTGGGTACCATTACACCATCTGATATTTTAAAACAAGACCCTGCACGTGTATGACATTCCTCATGTACCCACACACACCATCATCCCAAAAGCAGATTTGGAGCAATGCGTGGAGGACGCAGAGCGATTGCAGTGAGATCTATGGCAACGTGAGAGTTGCAAGAATGAACATGTGAAGAAAGCAGAGAAACCAACAAAACTACTTGGCACAAACCATGAATTCTCAGAACTAACACACAGGCCTTTCCTTGCAGGGATTCCTGAACTCTGTGCCCATCACCACCTTGAGCGAGAACGATCTCCCCTCTGCAGGTGCCAGGGGTCTGCAGAACCCCACGCCCCCAGGACCCCGGCTGAGCCCTGCGCAGCATAAGCACAGCACAGCACGGCCACGGGAGCCAACAGAGCGAGATCCATCAGTGTGCTCAGATCTCGGCTCTGCCCCAGATGAGACCTGTGTCCTGGGGCGGGCAGCTCCACTTCTCTCTGCTTTAGCAAAGGCACTTGCAAAGCAGGTACAACAATCATCTCCATAAACACCATGAGTTTTACCATTGCAACCTACTGCTCTGAGCAATGTCACGTCTGTGTCAGGTATTATCACAGAGCACCACTTGTTCTTCTGAGAGCCTTGGGTAACAACAGCTTATGAAGAGAGAAACATTGCCTTCAAAAAAGACAAAAGGAAGCACAGAGAAATAGCCCAGGCAGAAGGCACCCGCTCACCAGCAGAGGGGAACCCGCAGGACGGGACACTCAGAATGACACGGGTGACACTCAGTCACCCTCAGAATGAGCCAAGTGCCCCAGACCTGCCAAACAAAAATCCTCACCCTGGTGCGGCAGGGCTCTCTGGGGAGGGAGCTCCCAGCGGGAGGCTCAGTGCAGCTGGAAAAGTGCTCATGGGGTTTAGGAACAGCTCACCCACACCAGGAGATCCCACAGCACGGGCAGGAGAGGGCACAGCGCTGCTCACTGGGAAGGGAAAGGGCAATACAAGGATTCACCGATTCTGGGGATCCTTATGGACTTGCTCCCAGGCTGGCGTGCAGGAAGGGTCTGTCCTGGGGAGCTCTACCTGGCTCCTGGCACAGCTCCACAGGGGCAGAGGCAGGGGCAGCTTCAGTTTATCCTTCCCAAGCACAGCCCCATCTGGGGCAACACTACAGCTCCGCCTGCCCCACTGCTGGCCCCACACACCACGCGTGATTCTGAGTTGTGCATGAATGGATGCACAGGCAGCACCTGTCCCCAGCTGAAACAACCCTGGGTCTGGCCTGAAGGGGAGCGGCAGCAGAGGGAAAGAGAGGACCTCTTCCTCCGTGGAGGAGTGAGAGGAAGGTGCCTCCTCTCTGCTTGATGGCACAGGGAGGAGCAGGACACGGCTCTGAAATGTGGTAAATCTGCAGCTGGCAAGTGCTGTCTTCTTGTCAACAGGGCATGATCTAAGCCTCTTTATCCCTTTTTTCCTTCCTGGGGAGCCCTTCGCAGCCAGCTGGAATAGGGTACCAATATCTCCGTCTCCTGTCTTGGCACAAAAAAGAATCCTCTTGTAGCAAGCGCTGAGGACAGTGTCTTGCACCTTTGAATACTCTCCCCTGAGACACATGGGCATCCTCCAGCTGAATGGTGAGAGCTGTGCGCTTGTGCCCAGAAGCGGAGTTTCGATCCTCATACTGATCCACATCACTGATTTCAACAGAAGATGCTGTTGAAGGTGCCAGGAAGACGGGGCTTTTTTCAGTGGTGCCCAGTGACAGGACAAGAGGAAATGGGCACAAACTTGAGTATAAGAAGTTCCACCTAAACGTGAGGAGGAACTTCTTTACTGTGAGAGTGGTAGAGCACTGGAACAAGCTGCCCAGAGAGGTGGTGGAGTCTCCTTCTTTGGAAATATTCAAAACCCACCTGGACACGCTCCTGTGCAACCTGCTATAGGTAGACCTGCTCTAATGGGGGGGTTGGACTAGGTGATCTTCAGAGGTCCCTTCCAACCCCATATGATTCTCTGATTCTATGCTGCTGGCTAGACAGGAGCTGGAAGCTCTCCAGACCTTAGGTCTGGGCTTTAGTGGAAAGTCTATTTCTTGAGCGCTCTGGCGCACTTGTCGTACTGCACCAACACAGCCCAAACGTGTAACCCTACCTGCGTTCCGAGTCAGCAGCAAAAGTCTCACTGCTTTCAGATGGAAGCCGTTCCAAGCCCTTAATCTTAATCTTAATTAAGTGTCCAAATTAGAAATGAATCAACCTTCCATGTTCAAAGAGTTAGAAAAGTGATACTCTATGTCTTCCGAAAGCATGACAAATGAACCATTTCCAAACACAGTGTGTGAAACAAGCCTGTACAGAAAAGCACCAAGCTGGTACACAGATAGTAGAACAGAAACTCCTCTGCACTGGATGTTGCTGCTAAATCTGCCCCGTTCCCAGACCTGCCCTGGCTGACAGTCCGTGCCAAGTCTGGGAAATGAAACCTGGCTTCTGGGCATTACATTATTTGTAATGCCCAGCTGTTGCTGAGAGATTTCTGAAAAGCAATCTCTGTCTCTCAGTGCAGGGGACCCCCTAGCCATCGCTGGAGTTTAACAGAGAGAGGTTTCCCCATTTCTAGTTTCTATGAGTACATCAAATTAGATCAGGATCTTGTTTCAGGACAAACTTCAGTAGATTACTCTTTCAATGTACATGCCTATGTCTCTCTGATGAGAGGGCATCACAGAAATCATGTAGGAGTTTCCATGGGTCTTCCCAAGGAGCAGCAAATACCTGTCATTCCTATCAGCAGTGCTCAGAGCCTCGGCAGCAGCGCTGGAGCAGGATCCCCCCGCACGGACGTACAGCAGTGGGGACGGTGTCTGAATCCACGTCACAGTGAAATGCTTTATCGTTAGGCAAGGGAAGGCAAGTGAAATCCTGTCACTAAATAGGCTGGAGCACACTTTTCTCCAGCCCTGGGCTGAACCCAGGATCCCTCGGTTACCTTCCCCAGAGGAGAGACGGTGTCTTGGTCAAATTCTAGAGAGAGGTTTCTCTGGGAACTCAGCCACGGGGCTCCTGTCCTGCGTTAGCTGCAAACATGAGACAAAAGGATATAACTGAAACCCAAGAAGCCTGGACTAAAGACACGCCAGATTATGAAAGCATCAAGGTACTGTGATCATTAGCCATTATCTCGGTGCCATAGGCTAAGAATATGTATTTAAGTAGATCCATGTTCTGAGCATCCTCTCATTTATTCTCCTGGTGACCAAGAGACAGTTTACAAGATTCACACTCAAAATTTCAGCTCCCTCTCCCGCTTTCTCTCCAGAGTGTAGAGCTGTGTGCCCCAGGCACAGATAGAAGATGGCACAGTTATGAGGAGTAGACATCGAGAGGTTTGTTTTGCCCAGCGATACGTAAGAGCAGGAGAGATCAGGGCAGGACTTGCCTGGGGTTTTATCCTCCAAGAAGGAAGCTCATGTCCTACTGACAAACTCATGGGAATCCAGTGTAACTCAGAGCACTTTCTCATTCTGCATTCAAACACGGATGATCATGCATGACCAAGCTGTAGTTACCTCACAAGAGGGATGTCCTACCACGAGGAGATGGATGGAGGGCAGGAGAAGAGGTGGGGAAACGTCCCCCGCAGAACCTCTCTGCCCAGCTGGCCCGAAGTGCCAGCGACGGCTGTCCAGCACAGGAAAAGGCAAACTGAGCTTCTCTCCTAGGAGTACCCAAATTCTTGCCCTTTCTTAGGAGAATTGTTTCAGAAACTTACTCCTTCCTTCTGTGGAGACATTTGAAGTCTTTATTCTCCATGAAATTGTGTGAAAGTTTTTAGGCTGCTCTGGAAGAAACGCTTCCATCCCTCCTTCCTGAGCATCCGTTTTCTTCCCTCACCCACCCTAGATTTGATTCTTTTTCTACAATTGATTATTCTATCTCTGACTTTCCTTTCAATTTAGTGATTATAAGCATAACAGAGAGGTTTTCAGACCACAGGGTTAAAGACTTAATTCAATTTATTCTAGCTACTTTCCCTTTCTTGAAATAGCAAAGTTAGCTATTAAAATATTTTGGTAGATACTCAAGCAAACCCCGAGCTCAGCTGGTGTTGGGTAACCCCGCGGAGCGCAGGAGAGCGTTGTGGGGAGGCGAATGGAGAGGGCGGCCGGTTCATCCCTCCAGCCCCATTTCCGTAGGGGTCAGCACTCGGATGAGAAGCAAAGCACGCTGCCTGCTATCAGCGCGCTGTCCCGGCCGCCTGCAGAGCAAACACTGGTTGTGCTGGGATAAACTCCTCGCCTGAGCTTTAGCACAGTCCCAGGAGCGGGAATGGTTGGTCCTAACCAACAATCGAGGGAAACCCAGGGTGCAGGGCAGGCACCGCAGCACGGAGGAGCAGAGCTGATGTACCCCGTGCTTTCTCTGGCTCCAGATGGACACCGAGGGGTTCAGCCCAGGCTCTTGCAGCAACGAAAGGGCTCTAACCCCAGGGTGCTTGTACAGTACGAGCTTTGCCCGCTCCCTCCTGTATCCAAACAGCTACTCTTCCCCTGAGTTGGTGCAGGTATTTGGGCTCTGACAGTCCTCTCACTCTCTCTCCCTGCAAACCGCACAGTTCAGGACCCACTTCTGCTCCTGTTCAGGCAGCACAGATTACTCATGTCTCTGCTGCCTGAATTAACTCTTTTTAGCTCCTGTATCCCCATCAAACGTAGAACTTTTGTCCTGTTCTGTGTGACAGTGCTGTCAGGAACCAACATGTCCTGATGCACTTGATATCTAAAGAAGGAGGGAACCCACAAATTTTCACAGGAACCGAAGAAACCAGGAGAGAAAGGACGGATTTCAGACGCATCTCATAGACGGGCTGTCTGCAGTGAGCACCTACAGCAGCTGGCACAGAAGCCCCTGCCTCACCCACTGCCGGGGCACACTGGCAATAGTGGAAATCTCACCGGGACAGATATTTATGCCCGTGACCTGTTCAGCCAGTGGAATGGTTCTGAACAACAGGACAGCTTTCCTCAGTCTGAAGAAACTGGTACATTCACCCCAGCCACTATTTATTTTATAAGTGTCCTGCATATAATGAAAGGAACAATCTTTCTTACCATCTGCCTTACTGAAAGGCACATTTTGTGTGTGGAACCGTTTCAGAGAGCTAATGGCAAAGTGCACATTACCAGCCCAGCAGTGAAAGCATTTGTAAACATCATCATCATCATCAAAGAGGCCTAGAGCTGCAAAGGCTGTTTTTTGCCTTGTGAGTTTATGTCTGTAAATGACTAATTGGTAAAGTTTT
The DNA here is from genome assembly GCA_003697955.1 of Calidris pygmaea. Taxonomy (NCBI): domain Eukaryota; kingdom Metazoa; phylum Chordata; class Aves; order Charadriiformes; family Scolopacidae; genus Calidris; species Calidris pygmaea. The sequence continues at coordinate 472,057 of QJSC01014800.1, read as the reverse complement.
ATCTGCAGAAGGTGGTTGGTGGTGGAAGATATTTACAAGAAAGAAAAGCAGGAAATAATTCATCTTGAGAAGCTGAATCTAATCTGAGATGTTCATGAATTAAAATGGGCTTTAAAAACGGGTCTATTTTCTTTTAAAAATATATGTAAAAATAAAATTTTACATCCCATGGAATGAGAAATGGAAATGCACAACCAGAGGGCGTAGAAAAAGAAAACAGGTGACAGTGAGAGCAGGTCCCTGGCTGTGAGACCTTGCGGGGGCCGCAGGGCAGGAGCGCTGTGGGACGGAGGAGCTGAGCACTAGCACCCACTTGCTGCACTTGCCACTAATTTATTAAAAACAAACAAGACACCGGATTTTGAATGAAACAATAGCTCAACTGTGAAAAATAACCACTTGCATTTTACTGCTTCACTTAGTATAACCCTCCGAAAATTATTGTTCTTTGAAACAAAACCAAAAAGGAAAAAAACTGGTCCTGTGGCTGGAGAGCAGTGTTTTCCTTTAGGCCATGAAGTTGTTAAAATCATTTCAAATGAGCTTGGTGTTTAGTCTTCCCTGCAGGAAACATTGCTCTACCTGTCTGAAACAGCTCTTATCAGGAAAATAACGCTCACTACCTCTGCTGAAAAATCAAGGGGTGACTCTTTAAAACAGTTATATGACCTTTAAAAAGTACACAAAATAAAGGAACAACAAGGATGTTGGAATCCCCATTAGTTAAATGGCCTCCTAGGCTTTCATTGGGTTATGGATGTATTTAACTAATAGAAAACATCGCCCGGTCTGATTGCTGTCTTAGAAGCAAAAGAAGGATAATTTAGTATCAGGAGTGATTAATGTCATTTACTTGCCCATTTTGTTATAGCTGTTACTGAATTTAAAATGCTACTCACAAATTAAATATTTTACAACCATTTTGCTCCTAATTGGTTGCAGATCACAGACTTCCTTTAAACATAATGGCTGTTTAGGTGGTGGGGTTTGCAATGCACATTGTTTTTTTACATTCACTTTTGACATTTTGAGAATTTGTTTAATTTTTATTAATTTCTGTTAGATGAGTTGAGAAGGTACAATCTCTTTGGAATGGTCTGTTGTTTCAAAGTGTGGTTTAAGTGCAAAACATCGTTTAGCATATTAATTTGCACACGTTGCCATATACATGTTGGCCCTTAAGAGTCTGAATTAATGTAGCTTAAAGAGATCTTATCTTGATTGTTATTTGGATCAGGATAGTTTAACATACCCTTAATAAAAACAAATACCGTGCCTCGTAATGAGCCTAAAGTTTTCAGGGATTTCTTTCAATGCTACCTTTTAACAAAATGTTTAATTCAAATGAGAAATAGTGAATAGAGAGTGCACACCCTCCACACCAGCAGCAGAGAACAGCTGGCTACTTTTTCCCAGAAAGGTAACAAACAGCAATTTTCAGGATGGCAGTGACTTCTGAAAGTTGTACCGAAATCAAGGTAGGTCTGCAAGAGCCAGGCAAGAGCAGCAGCCAAATTTCATACTGTATTTGAGCCTACCCCTCTTAGACAAAGCTTATGTGCACACTTCGAAAGAACCTTTGTAGTTTAAGTATTATCAAGGTGTTTTTACTGTGTGGGTTTGGGTTTGTTTCTGTTTTTAAATTACAGTTGATCTACACCTTTCTTCTCTTAAATTTTCACATGGGAAAGAGAAAAGCTGCCTGAGCTGAAACATAATGATCCCTGAAGGGATCCATTGCCAAGTCTGAACAGAACAGCAGAACAGTTTTTCTCTTAATTTCTTGACTTTCCAAGTTATTTTGGTGATGTTTGCAGCCCCAAGGTAGCTTCCTTTTAAGCCTAGGTCAAAAGAATGTGCTATTTCTGGTTTCTGCCACAAAGTGCAAGTCTTCCTCTTTGTGGGCAATATGAAATCAAGCATTTGGAAGAACTGGTGAATTGATTCTGCCCTACTGCCGCTTGTCCTTTTCTCTAGTTCCCTGTTAATATTGTCCACAACAAAACCAACCCTTCCTTGATGGCACTGTCAATTCCTCCCAGTTTTCCTCTGCCCTGTGGAACTGTACAGTCAGGAAAACCTTCCAACACCCCCTGACCATTTCAAGAGCGCTGCTTTTCCCCTATTCCTGCCGCAGCTCTGCCATGGGACAACACTTGTCCACCCCAAAGCGTGTGTGATGAGCCACAGCAGCCACACATGGGCTATGCTTGCCCCTTCCTCCCCAGATTCAAACAGTTGCTCCCTGATCATCCAAATACCAGTTTAAACAGGCTTTGATATCATTTGGGGAAACACATTTGATGTTTCAAATGTGGACTTGATCCACTACGAGCAATACTCAGAGGAGTGAGACAGACAGGGACCCTTTGCACTCCAGTAGCTGATGTCCTCTTCCCTGCAGCACCGACTGAAATAATTTGGTCACAAAGATAACATTGTGGATAAGGAATATTTTTAAATGTTTTGAAAAGCCACTGTTATCTGTTTGATCTGTCTGAGATGACTTCTACAATCTTAATTCCATCTTCACCGATAGAAAGACTTCTCCTATTCTGTCAGAGAGTGTTTATAGTGAATTTGTGCTGGGTTTGTTCACAGGCTTGAGCTCTCGTTGAAAAATTAGTTCTTCGTGCGGGCTGTTATTTTCCAGGTACAGATTTCAATTAGCACGAAGAAGCTCCCATCCTCACATAAATGTTCCCAGCTACAGACTGGCACATTTAACCAAGACTTCCCAGCTCCTAGGTGTATAAACACCAAACTTTCATTGCTATTTTCCCCCTCGACATGAAAGGCATCCATAAACATGCTCAAGAGCTAGCAGTGGTGACTGAAACATTTCTAAAGAGTCTTTTACACCTTAAGCACCCACCACTTTCCTGTGGTTAAATGCACAATGTGTGTGAGATATTAACCAAAGAAATTCTGTAATTGCAAAGATTATTTTTCAGGGCTGGTTAATTCATTTATTTTCATTTTCCTCTTGTGCCAACAAAGTCTGGCTTAACTAGTTCAGTATCTTCCCTTGTAAGTGATGAGGAACGCTAGATTATAATTAAAGGTAGGTGCTCTGCTCAGCTAACCAGAGGTGCCTGGAAACTGGCTGTGAACTAGCAAGTGATATTTTAGATGTAATTGAACCACTAATCCTTGATGGACTCGAATAATTGGCATACAGCTTGAGAGAAGGCAATTTAACAAAATGCCAATATTAATTGTTTTGCATTTGTAAGAAAAGCAAACCTCACAAGTTTTAAGGTAAGGGGAAATTAATCTTAAAACAAAGTTTTTAATAAATGTTGTTTAAAATTAAGCTTTGTTGGTGCTAGTGAGCAATACAAAGATTAAATTTAACTTTGGAAGCATTCACTAAGGCTGCAAGCTTAAAACAGCGTTATATTGGTTAACAACTAAAAGTGATGGAAATGGGTTTTCGATTCACTGTGAGTATGCAATTCAGCGGCGATGCCAAGCAAACTGCCAACACTTCTCTCCGCAGTTTTCTATTTTGTTTTGCAAAGACAGTTTAGGAGACAGTAAACTAAGAGCACAGCCACACGTGCACCCCTGTAAAACCCCCAAATTTAAGCTGAAGCTTCACAAGCCTTTTGAACTAAACCCTCTGTTTGATGATCAAACCATAATTTCATAATTCCGTGTGTACAGATCAGCTCCTTTAAAATATTCCAACTGCATCTGCACAAGTGTTTGCTGGTGGGATTCTAGATTTAAAAAAGGAAAGGCTGTTTCCAGCATTTAGCAGAGAAACAAACAGCTCTGCCAGAGGCTGCCCTCACCTCAGCACACCCCCTGCCCTCATACTTAGCGCAGATCTTACAGATATCGTAAGGAAGAGAAAACCTTTATAATGATTTATTTTCATATTAAATTCTTAACTCAGAAGCGAGATGTGACCCTTAGATAAATCTCCCATCATACCCTGCTGATTCCTCCCGTTCGGTCAGGGCTAACACAATCATATTAATTGGCAACTCTGCTGGGGGGGTAAAGAGGTGGGGTTTTTCTCCAGTTCCTTTTCTTGAATGTCAGACAGATTAGTGCACTAAAAGGTCTCCGAGATAAATATGCTGCACATTTCAAACAAATGAAATTCCAAAATTCTTTGTTAAGGTGAATTCAGTGAATGTAGGAAATAACTACCCCTTTTTCATGCTCTCTGAACTGCAGGTCATACACTTTTTTTTAGGTTGCGGGGATTTTTTTAACCCCTTTAATTTTTTTTAACATTTGAAAAAAAACTAAGAAACAAATTTGGGAAGAAAGAACAAACTGAATTCCAGGTTTTGCTTCTGATTAAGTTTTGTGGATTGTCTTTATTAAAAAAAAAAAACAAAAACCTGACTGTTCTTCTTGACACTAAAAAAAAGAGTGAGATCCTGAAATACTCTCAAGTGTAGGTTTTGTTGCTGTAGTGCACTCCTAAAAAAACCCTTCAAATCTTTTCCAGCACAACTCTCCCTGCCCATCTGAAAGCACACTTTAATTGTTTGGTACAGCAAAATGACCCTTTTGTTCCAAAAGCTTTAAAGCACAAATCTCCAGAATTTTGGAAGTAAGTACATCCTAGGTATTTTAGGAAGGCATTTTATTTTGTAAATATTTTGTTTTAAAATGTACATACAAAAGCTTGTACAATGGAGAAAGGGTGAACTTCCTGGAATTAGCTAATCCTGAAGAAGATTGTTTCTACTTATAATTTTGTTTTTTACTAAGAAACCCGGGGTTCTCTAAAAAGAAAATGTCCTGGATATCTTCCTATTGCATATTCTGGACAAGCTAGAAATAAGTGTTGTGTATTAGTATGAATTAATACAAAATGTTTGTGCAGTTTGCTCTCAATAAAAATCACTAAATAAAATTAGGAAGCATTTGAACTATGATTTAAATAAAATTCTACATTAAATTATCTATAAAGACATGCTCTTCGATTTTAATAGTATTAGATAGGAAAAAAATAATTTAAAATACTCTGTTTTTTTTCATGTACAGCTCCACTTAAATTGTAGTAGTGTACTTTTGAACCAGTAAACTCATTCTTAAGTTAGTATGACACTGATAAACTAATTTCAAACAAATGTAAGTCAGTGCCAACACACAATTTCAACAAGAAGCAGAGTTACAATAACAAATATCAACAAACTATTTGACTGTTTGAGCCTGTGTGAAATCTGAGAAAGGTGGATTTCTCAAACAATTATTCTGGGAACTCTGGGCTGTTTGTTGATTTGGAGCTTTTTTCAGCTCGATGCAGCCGTTATGTTTTACTGATGAACAGTTTCACGTTGGGTTTTGTTTTTAAATTGCAGATTTAAATGAAGCTTCGAGGCACAGCTATGAAATTTCTTTTAAATGATGACTAAGAATTACTTGCTTTCTAAGGAGAGAACCCAGCTATTGGCTCTTACACCCATGCCAAACCTCTGCAGTATTTCTCTGAGCTAACCTTTATCCCCTTCCTGGACTTGTATTGGGCTCTGCTAGAAAGCGAGTCAGCTGTAATTACTTACAGGTGAGTTATTCCATACTAATGAAATAGCTCTATGAAAACGATGTTATTGAATTGAAATGTAGATGGCAGAAACACATTGATTTATTTTGCGTGGATTTTCAAACACTTAACAATCGCTCCCTCTCCCCTCGGTGCTAAAGAAATTAAGATCCAGCAGAGAGAAGTGAACGTGAAGTTCACTTGTGAGTTAGACTGCTATCATTTTTGCATGGTTTGGGGGCAGAATGAAAAATAAACTCGGTTTAATAGTTTCCTAGTAAAATGTCTCACTTTTTTATTTCCAAAAGCCCGGTGCCGGACACAGGGAGGCACAGCACCCTTGCACTCTTAGCTTCCTCCCGACACTAACTGAAAGATGAATTTGTTTACTTTGTTGTGCTTTTTTTAAAAGTGTGGGTAACTCCACCCATAACTCTGCACCTTCCCCCTCACCCAGTCCTTTTTAACCTTTTAAGCACTGCTCCTGACCCTCAATCCTCCCTGCCGCTGCAGCAGGCATTTTCAAGCCACATCCATTTTTATTGACCAGAACCAGACTGAAACCCCCCGCTCCCAACTGCAGCCGCCGCCGAAAGTGCCCCCAGCAGCTGTAAAAACAGGGGCTCTTTCCACACACACCCCCGAAACTGTCTTGGCCCTGGGCTGGCAAAGAGGAGCCAACTGCCCCTCGCCTTCCTCCACGGGGAGGGGGCTGCTCTTACGGGGCTCTTCTTTCCCTCTCTCTCGCTATACATACATTTTTTTTCAATTTTTTTTTTTTTTTTTGGCGGGGGAGGGACAGGATTTTGTTTTGTTTTTACAGCAGCCATCCAGAGCCCTGGGTATTGATTTTCGGGCACATGAAAGGCATTTTTTACAGGCCTTCCCTGTGGAAGGGACCAGCAGTAAAAGGTGATACCACCCACTCCGAAGGAATGCTGTGCATGCAATTAGGAGCAAGCTCCAGCCAGGGGGTTAGAATTCAAAGCAAGGCGAAAGCTCCCCACCTCCCACAAACAACAAATCCATTAAAACTTCCAAAGCCATCAATACTAATCAATGCATCCAGGGGCCATTAACTATTTCGGTGCTCGGGGTATTTTTCCCCTCGCGCTCCTCCCTCCGCCGCCGCGGCCCCCGGAGGAGACCCCCCTCGCCTTCGGGTCGGTGCCGGTTGGTTTTACCGCTGCCCCCCGTGCCCGGGGCCGGCCGGACGCTCCCGGCGCTGCCACCGGCCTCATTAACTACCATTAAGTGGAACTGACTTCAAAGGGCTGCCCGGGAGCGGCGGGACCGGCCCCGGGAGCTGGGAAGCCTCCCCGGGGCGGCCCCGGCCGCCCCCGATCTCCGCCGGTCCCGGGCAGCCCGGCGCGGTGCGGTGCCGGGGGAGGCGCGGTGCGGGGCCGGGCGGTGCGGGGGGAGGCGGCGGAGGGGCAGCAGCGAACTGGTTAATCAATAGCAGTGCTGCAGGCGAGGGAGGGGCGGAGTGGAAGGGGGATAAAAAATGCAGAAAGGAAGGAAATGGAGGGAGTGAGAATTAGACTCACTATAAAACCTCCTCATTCTGATTTACAAAAGAGGGAGGGGGGAGAGGTGGGGGACGGGGCGGGGGGGAAGAAAATGTGAGCCAAGAAGCACAATGCCCCTCTCTCCTGTAGCCAGGCTGTTCGGTGGGGTTTGGGCTAGAGACGATTTTAACCACGAGTCCGCAGACGCGGTGGGATCCGAGGGAAAAATTACATCAATGTAAAACCTATGGAATTAAACTGATTTTTGCATTAGCTGTGTCTCTCCTCTTTTTCTTTTCTTTTTTTTTTTTTTCGTTCCCTCCCATCCAATCCCTCATTCATAACTTGCATTTAGTGACTGTTTTTCTCATTCATGTTCCCCTCCTTTCGGACACTGTCAAACCGAGCACAAGAGCCTGCTTTGTAGAGGTTTGATCAGCAGAGATTTGAGCTCTTTGGGCTGACTGCATTTTGGTTACATGCAATCACTTTTGAAGCTATCGATTGGATATGTTTATGGAAACACGTAAGGTATTTTTGGCCATCTGCTCGTAGGAAATTATTAAGATTATTTATTTTTAGCAAAAGGAATGAGATTTCTCTACCTTTCTTAATTTCAATCCTGCAGATAGGAAAATGTCCTTTAAAAATGTTGCACATTTATCATATTAAAACGATTGTTCCACCTAAATAAAGACGTGGCTAGGGGGATGAGTTTGTGTGTTTTTTAGACTTTTATAAATCGTTTCTGACAGCTTTTGAATTACTAAAATGTTTCAGAGGATGCCTTTTTGTTGTGAATAATCCTTTTGTTTATATTTTTAAATTAAAAATAAATCCTTTAACTAGCTGCATTCGTTGGAAAACTATAAGAATCTGGGAAAAATAAAGAACAATTTGAATTTCCGTGATATGCAAACATATGTATGTGGCTAGAGATAGACATATATGGAGTAATTTTAAACTGTTTTATTCTCATGTGTCTGAAACCAAGCCCATTCAATTAAAACTTCTTCGTAAACTACTTGGATAAAAATATGGGGATGGTGAAACCTCACATATTTTAGGGACAACTTTTAGGATCATTCAAATCAGTGTTTAAATAAAGAGAGTTTATTTTTTGAGTTTGTGTGTTAAAAAAAGAAAAGTCAAGGTAGCTGTGCTAAATGAGAAGAGAGTTGGGATTTCAGATGAGCCTGGAGGTAAATTTGATTTCCAGCCTCTCTGAAGGAGTGGCAGTGATTTTTCTGAAGTTGAGGCAAACCAAAAGTCCAATCTGTTTAAGTTTAAACATTACTACTCGGTGCTGCCCTGTGAACATTTTATGAATCTATTCGTTGCTGTCTCCCATGGAGTTTTATCAATTCATTTTGAATCCAGCCTTATAGTTTTGTCCACAGGAGCAAAAGTTTGCAGCCAGGGAGCTGGGAATAAAAGACAAAACACGAAAAATCAAATCTATCCTTCCAAAATGTAGCAGTCTTGCACAAGGATGGATTTTAAAGTTAATTTGTAACAGCTTCTATAAATAGCTTTGGAAACTTCTATGAAATTTTCCCTGCCCTCCTCTCTTCTCTTTGTTTCTGTCACCCGCAATCACAGAGCATATGTATGTTCAAGACCTAATTAAGGTTTTGTATGAGTTTGTACATGTGTTTTCACAGAGATGATAACGGTGAAGCATGTTACTGTGCTGGTCGTGTGGGACTACGTTAACCTTGCAGATGGGAAGAGCGTTAATAAAGAAATCGTCATTAATAGCATTAAGAAGCTGATTAAAATAAAAACCGCATTATTGCAGCAGGGGTCTCATTAAGGAATAGTCATGCTTGTCTGCCACAGATTTAAGAACTTTCAGCCACAAGGCCTTGAAATGAGGCAGCTCCAGTTTAAGCAAACGCAGTGGAGACTCCACCCCCAGTGACATCAGATTGAGTTACACTGCAAAAACACCCCAAGATCTGGAGGAAAAAAAAAAAAAAAAAAGGAAAAAAAAAAGGAAAATCAACTTTTCTCCCTCCTCTTCTTGATGTTTAAAAATGATAAAAACGCCATTCTTCTCCAGCATTGGGTGTTTGCAAGGAGCCCTTTTTTAAAGCAAACTAACAGCAGCACATATGTCTTTTCTCAGTCTGGCTTTCCACGGGGAGGGGAGAGCACGGCCACACGCTTGCAACAAAACAACACACACCACAAAATAATCCAAAGAATTCCCTGATGTCCCCCAGCCCTGAAATACAAAAATTAAATCAATCAATCTGGCACTACAGCAGAGCAATCCTCCTTCCCCAGGGTGGGAGGGAGCTCCATGGGAAGGGCTGTGGTGGTAGAGAGGGACAGATTTGGGGCTGGGGACTGAGAGCTGGCAATGGGGAACTTTCATTAACTTTATTTGCAGTTTGGCTAAAATTAAACTGACAAACCTCTTTGGAGCTTGCTGTAAAGTTACACATTATTCACATAAACATCCAAGGCAGTTGCCTTTCTCTAGGATGTGTCATTTCCTGTGTAGCTATAATAATACATTAAGTAAAGGGATAGCAATGAATTTACATATTTATATACGTACAGATGCTGTGCACAGGAAAGACAGCAGGATGTTGGGTATATACAACAGCAGAAATCGGCAGAAATCATTTTGTTTAAAAGTTTGGGAAATGACCACACTGAACTAAGAAACATGCTTCAAATATTCTTGGCATTCTAGACAAGGCTGGCAAGGAAAGATTTACAAATAAGTCCGCATGGGATAGGAAAGCTTCTATGTTTAAAGATTCGGGGAGGTGGATGTCAAGCTCAGAACAGGTCACCAAAAAGAGCTACAAAACCAACTCAGTTCTTACCTGCTCCCCACGGGCTTTATTTTACTCTGAATCACGCAATGCTAAACATTTAGCAAGGCAGTCCTAAGGAGACTCTCTGGCGACTGATAGCAAGCTGGAGGAATTAACTGCAGGGATATAGGGGCTCGCCTTTGCTCCAGGAAGGACATCTTTCTTTTTGCTGTAAGATAGCTACTTTTTTTTTTTTTTTTTCCCCTCCCCAGCAGTAAAGTGTCAAAACAACAAAGGAAGCGATATAATTGGTGCTGGTACCTACTACAAACTCGGATATCTGAAGAGAGACCAGTGCAGCTTTTCAAATGTCTACCATTTTGAAATCAGAAAAACATTTTCTAACAGACAGAAGAATCCCTCTTGAATCCCCCCTGGCCCTTTTGAATTCACGCCCTGCCTTACATCAAACGCTTTTTTGCTGATTAACTGCACAATCAGGTCCCTGCAGATCAGGGGAAGAATGGAGAAGAGAAAAGCAACCTCTTTTCCAGAGAACAATACCATTATTTCAGCTCCATTGGACAGGAATGTGTGATTTCACAGCCCACTGCCCTTCTCTCCCATCTCCAAAAACACTGCCAGAGATCTGCTGCTCCAGGTCCCCACCCAGCAGTGCCCAGACCCAGCATTTACAACTTGGGTTCAATATTCCTGCGTGGGGGCTGCGCACACGTATGCATACATATATGGAGAAAATATCCGGATCAGAACCAACTCCCAAGCCCAAGAATAGATACAAAGGAAGTTTGGTTTATTTTTTAAAAATAGCTAATATCCTTTTTCTTGAATAATGTAAAATTCTGGTTCACACACGCACAAGTTATATTTTGGGGTTGGGTTTGGTATGAAAGTCGTTAACAAATGAAAGTAAAAGATATTTTAAAATTTAAATCATTCAACAGTTTAGAGAGAAATATACTTTTTTTTTTTTTTTTCTTTTTCCCAAAGAAAGATTACTTAATAAAATGCCGGTAAACACAGTTTGGGGGTTTTTTGGGTTTTCGGTTTTTGGTTTGTTTTTTTTTTTTTTTTTAAAAAAAAAAAACAACAAACAAAACCGCACCTTTTTACCCAGAGAAGTGTGTTGCTCTCTCACAGCTTACCCGGTTCCTTTGCTGTTAAGTTTTTCTCATTGGAGCATGAAAACATTTTCATTTTACAAACATCTGTTGAAGTCAATTGTTGAAGGGCTGATTCCACAGAAGGAACTGTGTATTTTAGCGGTGGAAGCAACTGCGGGGTTGTGAGTTTGTTAGTTAACAATACGACAGAAATCTTTTCAAAAAAGAGACTCACCAAGACATTTCCCTGCGAGAGAGACTGTCAACGACCCTCTCGGTCTTTGTCTATTCATTTTTCAACGATTCCAGTGCTTTACAATTTGCAGGGCAAGAGAAATACAGGAGAGCTTTCCTCCCCAGCCCTTCAACTGTGATACCGCCTGGTTTCAGCCCAACCGCGTGTAAAAAAGGAAAAGCCCTCGTCATGAAAGTGCACTGAGGTGACCTGGCGTGTTTCAGTCGGTCACAATTAAATTCCCCCCTTGGCTCAGCCCGCGGAGAGCGCGGTGCGGGCGGGGAACGCGGCCGTGCGCGCCGGTGCGGGGGGAGCGGAGCGGCCTCTCCCGGGGGCACGCACCCATCGACCTCCCCCCCGCCTCGGCCCCGCAAACGCTCCCCGGCAGAAGCGGCAATGGCAATTCTCAATTTGACAACTGCAGCCATTTGCTTTGCCCGGACAGGGCTTGCTTTTCTACTCGAGGGAAAGAGGCTGGAGCTTTGAAAGCGAAGTAGCGAGAGAATCGCTGTGGCCCCTCGGGCAGAGGAGCCCCCCCCCCCGGGCACACCTCCCGCCCCGGGCCGCGGGGAGCGGGGCTGTCCCCCAACACCGGCACTGCCCCACAAAGGGCAGAAAGGGAGAGAAAATAATATTTGCTCAGGTCCCCGCTCTGTTCGCCTTTGATTTATCTGTTTACAACCGGGACCCCCTCGGTTGAAACAAAAAAATCAATGAAAATGTAGTTGGAGAAAAGGCGGGCAAACTACTGAAAAAAAAAAAATTTGTGAATGGAAGAATGTGTTTGTGCATTCATTGTTAAAATAAAGAGCGTGCCGTGACGTGCCCCCCGGGCGCCAATGGGCGAGGAGATAATATTTTTAAATATCCTCGCCGGGAGCCAATGGGGACGGCGGTGGCAAAGACTAGCGCAGGGGCGAGCCAATGGCGGGGCGGTATGCTAATGAGGAGCTGGTCAGGCAGGAGCTGAATGTCAACTAGTCAAAGATGGAGGCAGGAGCGGGGCGGCCATGAGGTTGGTACCGGGGATCGCCCGCGCCCGGGCGGGCGGGGAGCGGCGCCGGGCGGGGGCGGCGGGCGCCGGGGGTCGGAGCCGCGCCGCTCTCACCGCCTCTTCTGCGCCTCTTCGGGCAACTTTCGCCCCGCGGCGCGGAGACCCGTCCCTCCCGCGCAGGTACCGCGGGCCCCGCCGCCGCATCCGCCCGCCCGGGCGGAAATGGCGGGAGCTGCGGGCCGGGGGCGCGGGCGGGCGGCGGGACGCGCCGCCGCTCGGACAATGGCCCGCGGGCGAGCGGCGGCGGGACGGGCGGCCGAGGGGCGCTCCTCCCCCCCACCCCCCCAACGCCCGGGGCAGCGGGAGGGAGCCCGGCGGAGGGCGCGGGGCGAGCCGGGGGTGGGGGGCCGCTCGCCGACGGCGTCCCTTGCCCGCCCCCCGTGCGGGGGCTCCTCGCGGGGCCGCGCCTCCCCGCCAGCCGGGCGCTTCCCGGAGCGGGAGCCTTTCGCTGCCCCTCTCCGAGCGGGAGCCGTCCCCCCGCGGAGCGCTCGCCGCCGGTTTGCTGTCCGGCGGGCGACCCGTGCGAGGGCTGGGAAGGAGTCGGCGGCGGGGCTGGGGACGGAGCTGGCGAGCGGCGGGAGCGGCAAACAGCCGCGTGTGGCGGCTGAAAGCGGCGGGGAGGCGAGGGTAGGGCGCGGGGGTGCGCGGTGCGGAGTGCTGGCGGGGCGCGGGGAGAGGCGGGCCGGCTGAGATGGCGGGGTAGCGGTGAGCTTCACCCCCCGCCTCAAACACCGCACCTCCGCGAACGCTTTCGAGAAACCGAGAGCGATCCCCGAGCCCAGCCCGGGCCGCGGGGCTGCCTCTGCCGGGGCCACCGGGGCCGCCGCTCCCGGCGGAGCGAACCGCCGTCGCCGCGGACACCGCCTAGAACTGATCTGCTGAAAGGTCCCGGGCTAGAACCCCCCTCTCTTTTTGCTTAAAACCCCCAAAGAGCGAGGCAATAAGTCACATGCTATCTCCAGCCGGTATTTATATTGGCTTAATATTTAAATCTCGTAAAACTAATGCTTTGCTTAAATAGTCCAGAGTTTTTGCAATAAACCAGGGTGCGCAGCCCAAAGTGTTTCTTTGGCATTCTTGCACTTTGCCCCAATTCCACTCCCTTTGCCTCCAGTGTGTGGTCTTCGGGCTGCGTAAGGAAAGCTCGTACCCTCGAACGCAAACCTGGGGCTCTGGAATTAAAAAAAACCAAAAACTTCCTAAAGTTTAAAGCACATTCTTTCTTCCAGTTTTCTTTTACTTTCCTTTCTTCTTTCTCTCTCTCTTTCCCCCCCCCCCCCTAATAAAAATCTCCAAACTAGCCTAGGTTTCTCGATTAGGGATAAATTATTGCCAAAAAAAAGGAGGAAAAATTAAAATGAAATCAGAAAATGAGAATGATTTAGCATAAGAATCTAATTGAGTTGGGACATTTCCAAATCAATTGACTTTTTGTTAATACTACTCTGAAAATTTGACAACTAGAATTCATGTAGTGCATTTTCTCACTCGGCCCAAACTCCCCCAGACTTGAATCAGTTTAATTCATTTTAGCATTTGGTACAATCCTCACTTGTCCATACAGTATATGGAAGGTTGTTTCCAAGTTTTGATTTCTTTGCATAGAATTTCTCTGCATTGTTTGAAGTTTGAAATCAAAGTATTTTATAATTTCTCAAGTGATTCTTATTTAACAAATAGTTACATTTTCCAGGTTTAAGTTTGAAATTGTTTAAGGAAACAAATGGTAAACAGTTTGAAACCTAAAGACTAACAAGTTGACTTTTAAATGTTACTTACTGCTAAAATTATTTGGAATGTCTGATTTGTAATGATTAACTGATGTTTTCTCCTTACTACCCATATATTCTTTTTGAAAAAATATGAAAAAAATTTGAAAAAATTACAACAGTAATGTTTTCATCATGCAAGTAGATGATTTTTAAAGGTCTCTCACTCCTGGATGGCAGTTGTTTTGAAAGCTTATTTAGATGCTTGTGTAAAATAGTAAGACTTCCTTAGCAATTAAAAATAAATAAAAACAATTTAAGCTACTAGCAAGCATGTATGTAATAAATACCAAATATTTTAGCAGAAGACTCAGATAAAAGCACTAGAAAGGATGTGAACTTCTCCTCCACTGTGTCTTTAAGATAATGTTTAATCTAATTCATTAGACCCTCTTTTGTAAAATAGTAGGGTGCTGAAATGCAAGGAGGACAATCCCAATTCTGGTCTTTGCTCTCATGTGCTCTAATGCAATGCAGTTACCATTGAGAAGAAGAAAAAATAAAAAAGGGTCCCTAAAACAAGCTTATCAAAATTCTTGCTGAAATTAATTCAAGATGTAGTTGTGAAATATTAAAATCTAGTTTTAAAGACTGACATTGAATCAATGTGATTGTTGAAGAAACTCCTTTTTTTTTGAATATAACAAATCTGTTTTAGAGTAAATCATGCACAGAAGGCCATCACTTGGAGAAGTTTCTAACTGATTTATCATTTATTTTGGAAAGTCTCTGAACTATGCTGTTGTCCAGAGCCCTTTTTCTGTTGTACTACTGGCAATTATGATGAGCAGTGCAATATTAAAAGGGCATTGGCTGGCAGAAACATGACCCCCTTTAGCAGCCCACCCTCTTCAGAGTGGGCAAACAACCCTAAAATAGATGCCTCCTCCAGTGTATTTATGCACGTGTGTGAAATAAGGTTTTATACATGTGGGAGTAGTTTTAAATAAGGAGAGAGATTCGGGGTTATACGTTTTTACATGTCTTTCTGTAGAAATGGGCTGGAATGATTTAAACACATCCTATTTAAAACATAAGCTCCAAACGTTTCTAGGAGCTTTCAAGGCATCACATTACTTGTTTTGTTTACCAATAACTTGTGAGCAATTAATTAATAATTTCTATACACTTCCATAGGATATCTACCTTGAAGTCTTATAATGATTTCTTTGTAGTTTTTTTCCCTTATAGAAACTTTCCCCTATGTGTTTAAGCTGGTCCCTATAAATGTCCATAGGTATTTAATGCTGTTGATTTGTTTGTAAGAATCTGGGGTGTTTACACTGTGATTTTGGAGTGGTGACGCAAGCAGATCTGTGTGAGGCTGAAGCACAGACACTAGGTATTTTTGTAGACAAGTCTCATCATTTCTGTAACATTTTCCATAGCAAATCAAAGCACTGTGTATTTATACCATTCTATATATACACACCCCCCAGCCTCTCTCATCTGTACTGGTCAACCACCACGAAACACACAGCACAATTAAGGGAGCTTCTCAAGGCACAGGAAAGGGCTGGCACCTTCTGTGATTTATTTAAATTGTATAGTTCAGATTCATTGACTGACCAATTTGGTTTTTATGGAAACACATACATTTGGGAATGCTGAATTATGTCCCTTGTTCTTTCATTCTCCATTACTGTAGCAAAAATATTATATTGTATAAAACCTTTATAACGTACCGTGCCTAGATATACTGGGCATGAAGTGAAAGACTTAACCGGTTTGTTTAACAAGCCATACTAACGTGGCCTGTCTCTTTCTCTTTCTTTTGTTTGTTTGTTTTGTTTTTGGTTTTTTTTTTCCCCACCCCCCCTCTCTTTCTGTCATTTTTTTTAAACTAACTTTTTTTTTGTTTTGGTTTTGTTTTTTTTTTACCTTGTCTAATTACGATTGCAAATAAACTTTGTCATGGTGAGTTTTATTGGGGCTAAACATAGAGGCGTTATTGTGGTTAACCCTGTAAGGCAGCGGCCCCTCACAAAGGGGCGCGGGGACAGCTGTGCGGAAGGTGACAGTGGCTGCTGGCATCGCTGGCTCTGACAATGTTGCACTACTGTCTGCACGAATAAAGCAGTGCAATAATATTGTCAAAGCATTTGGTTCCAGTCCGAGTTCCGCCTGTATGACCAGTTACCGTTGCACACCCAGCCACTGGCAGGATGGGGCCCTGCAGTCACTGAACGCGCTGTAGCAGGGAACCAGCCCCCTACTTTGATTCCTTCCCCCACCGCCAAGGCCCCAGCCAGTGTTTAAAATGTCAAGATCGCATAGAAATAGCCTAAACCCCCCCTACCCTTGCGTTTGTTTGTTTGTGTTTAGGTTGAGTGGTCTGTATGGAAATGCCTTGGGTTTCGTTCCCGGTTTTGACTGCTTCAGTGTACAGAATGAATTGCCCTTCCTGCCACTAGCGTGGGTTTGTGTGTCCAAGCTGTAAAATAAAACGCTGGCCTATTCACATTTTAAAGCCCTCTTGTCCTCCTTTAGAGCAATCACCACCTTTAAAAAATATCCTGACCAGATCTGAATATTTTCTTGCTACTGCTTTAAAAATTAGAGTTTTATGAACCCAGGATGTTACTGTTTTGTATAGAATTCAGTGACTTTAATATATACCATGTATTCACAGGCAATTTAATTTTTGCTTCCTATTGATGAATTTTTCAAGTTCCATCCTATTTTACTTTTAGAGGAATTAACGTTAAGATTAAAGCAGTGTTGATACCTTCATTTTCATTAAAAAAAAAAAAAGGCAAAAAAACAACAACCGCAAACAAAACAGTAGAAGGCACCTAAATAATAATCAATAGGTTTCAAAAGACAGTCTTTCCCTGCCCTTCCCAACAGCGGCATGGAGCGAGGCTGAGAGAGGCAGGGATGGTGTGGGCCTGGGAACAGGAATATTGCATTCAGAATTGATCTTTAAATACCAGTCTGCTGGTGGCTGTCACTGGCGGTGCAGTTGGAGGCAGATGTGGTGTTTTCGTTGCAGCTGCTAAGAAAGGGGTTGGAGGGCTGGGGGATGGGACCTTCCTCTCTCTCTTTTTTCTGAAGCCTTGAGCTGTTACCTTGGGAGCGCGGGGTGGGGGTGAGGAGAGCCGTCATATTGGAAATCAAACCCAGGGAAAGGAGCGTTTTGGGATGGCACCGCGTGCCCTGGGCCATGCGGGCCAGCTGTGGGGAGGCGGAAGATGGAGAGCCATGTCCTGGGTGGGTTCATGTCCCATTTTAGAGGGATGAGGGGAAGCCGAGGCTCAATAACGTGCTCCAGCTCTTCAATGAACAAGCGGGCAAACAAAGACACCTCTCCCGTCCCTCTCCTCCTAGCCAGGGGCTGGAGCCCATCTCCTCGCGTCCCCAGAGAGGGCAAAGCCAGGGGTCCCAAGCCAGAGCCTGGTGCCACAGGCGGATGCGGTGGCTCCCATATGGCTCCCCTGCCCCCGAGCTTGCCTTTCATCCCCCTCCCCGCATCATAGCTTGGTTGCCATTTTCATAAGCATTGAGGAATGGGGAGGCCTGCTTACCTTTGGCACTGTCTCCTCCTCCCTCTTCTAATTTTTGATTAATTAAGTAGGAGATAGTGCAATCTGTAAGGGCTCTGTTGGGGGGGTGGGGGCTGTCTCCCCCCTCCCCACTGTCAGTAGGAGCACAAGAGTGGCAGTGGAGGAGCCCTTGCTGCCCCTGGCCAAGGAGGGCGGGGAGGAAGGTGGACCCTGGGAGCTGGGGATCACCAGGATTGGGGCAGCCCCGTGTGTGCCCTGGAGCCCCCCGCGACGGGCAGAAGGGCCAGTGAAAGCCCTGCTCGGACTAAAGCCGGGCTGTAAAATGGCCTCTCGGGTGTGTGAGCCTGCCTTGTGTGGAAGTGGAGAAATCACGGGGGGAATAGATGCATACTTGTTTTCCTGCATAGAGTTATGTCTTTAGAAATAATATAGTCGCTACACTTGAAAATGTTCCCTGGGCATGGGGGGGGGTTCAAGGCGTGTGGCCCAGGGAAAGGCCCATGCGGTGACAAGGACAGTGTCCCACGGGCAGAGGGCAAGGGGACACTGTTGCAGGGTGCTGGCTGGGCCATGGAGCCCACC